>VZTU01019100.1:175990-216048 GCA_013400835.1 Zapornia atra
TTTTTTTTTTGGGCTGGAGGAGGTGGAGGCACATTCTACCTTATGCTATTTCCTAAGGGTATTTAGTGGATCACTTTCTGGAAGAGTTTCAAAGCTGATAGTTCTGGGAATAAAAGTGTTCTGAGCATGCAATCCTGGTTGAGTACTGCATGGGTCTGTTATGGTATGTACTTCTCTTGACTGCTGTTACGCTAGCTTAAGTCCAGGATATTATTATAGGGAGTCAAGTTGAAAGGGTAACAGCAGCAATGCTAGAGAAAAAGTATAACAAAAAAAACCACCACTGCATGGCAACATCTTTACTCCTGAAGTCTTTTGATTTCTGCCCTCTTTCCCCCGAGGATTGTTTGTGTACTGTTTCCAGATTCACAAACCTTTACAACTGGTGGTTTTAGTAGCAAGTTCTGATACGTTAGGCTTAGCACAACAGTTTGGCTGCTTACAGGTAAGAATGAAAGGCCTTCTGCGTATTCAACATTCTTTTCATGTCCAATGTCCAGCAATTTTCAGGGTAAGATTAAATTGGTATGAAAACATGTGAAGTAAATACAATGTTTTTCCTTGTCTCCTTGAATACATAGTGCTGTGTTACCTGATCTGTAGTTACGCCATCAGTGCTGAACATCACTCTATAACTAATTACACTGATATTTAAACATGTGCATTATCTTCGTGCTCAGTTTTGCCTCGAACTTAACAATGAGACCAGCAGATAGATGATTAGATCTATAGGACAGTTACTGTAATTAGGGAGTGAGTATCCTTACATTGTGGGGTCATTGCTGTTTTTCATGTTTCTCCATAGCCAGGATTTAATTTTGCACAGGGATACCTCAATTGTCATTGTGTTGATTGTGGGAGAAATGCCTGCTCTTTGTGGCAAATTCTAGAACTGGCATGGCACTGCTGTTGCTTCAGACCACGATGTTTTCTTTTGGGGATCTGTATGTGAGTGTTTCTCTCATTCCCCAGTACCAAGGATGCTGCTTACAGTCCTGAGCTACAATGTCTAGACCAGTTCAGAAGTGTCTGGCATAATTAATGTTAGAGGAATGGAGAACATACCAGTTTGGATAAAGCTTTACTAAGACTCTGGCTTTATAACTCTGCGTGTTCCTGTTATGTGATGTGATGGTACTGGATCACTGAAACTTTTCTTAAAGTTCAGAGTGAATTTGAGATAGAACTTTAAAGCTTTAATTTTTTTTTTTTTTAATGTTCCCCTTCCAAGTTTTATCTGTGAATTGCCTGGTGGTCTCCACAGTACCACTACTAAGAACTCCTTTTTTGTAGAGTTTGATCCTTTGGAGAGCAAGAAAAATAAGTGCTCTATGGAATTACTGTTTGTGTCTAAATTGGATGCTTTTTATTGATGTCAGGAGTTGTTTCATTATTTCTATCAGGAGTGAACAAATATATACATACACAGGACTTTTTTTTTCACTTACTCTTCAGATGTGTCTGAAATTAGAGAAATAAACTACTTCTGATTTTGGTGGTGGGTTTTAGTGGGGTTTTTTTTAAGAATGAAATTTTACAGATTGAAGTCTTCCACTGTTACCTCTTACTTTAATTCTAATAGAAAACTGTAACAGATGTTATTTCTGTTCATTTAGAAATGATAGATCTCGGAGATTTTTTGCTTCTCTGAGTTCAGCTGTGTCAGAATTAGTCTTAGATAATGGTATGGACTCCTAATGGAAAGGATGAAAAAGAACCTGAAGGATTTTGTTTCATCCTAAGAAATGCGTAGCTTTCTCTCCAGAGTCTGCTTCAGTACCAGAGCCTGGCTTTGGCTAGATAAGTAGCTTTTTAGATCCCTGAAGCTAGGGACACAAATCCTGCTGTTGGAGCCACTTCAGTAGCTGTAAGATTGTGATTACCTTGTTGAAAACATCAAAAATATAAACTTGATGGGAAGAAACTTGAACAGACCTGCAAGTAAAAGTGCAATGTCCCCAGCCTTATAACTGCTGCATTGATTTTTATATTTCTGGTTGGTTGGAAGATGCTTCTGGTAACTCTTTGGTTTATGCATCATGTTAATAGTGTCAGTATAGTTTCTTGTGAATACCTGCAGACATCAGTGAAGTAGTATGTGCTACCAGTTTTTTTACTGTTGGGAAAATGTGTTCTTTTGTTGCTGTGGAGCAAAGTTCAGTTGCATTCATAGAGTCTCTTGGGGACGAACATGATACCTTTTTTTTTTTTTTACACCACCACCCCCCCCCTTGTTTGTTTATTTTAAGGGTAAAATGTATTTCTTGTGAAAGAAAAAAAGAGGAAAATTGGCAACTTAGAGACTGATTTTTTTTTTTGTAAATACTTTTGCTTAATTTTTACATGTGTGGTAAGTGAGTGTGTGTGAATTAATTCAATAGCTGTTACCATTCACTCCCCATTCATACAGTACTAATTCAGAGTTTTAGAGACGTACGGTGTAACTAACGCCTTGTGCTGTATTCACTGAGAGGGTCTTTGTTTTCTGTTCTAATTTATTATTGATCTTTCAGGCCCACAGCAGCAGAACTTTTAAAATGCAAATTTTTCCAGAAAGCCAAGGTAAAACGTTTACCCTACGAGTAAATTTTGCTCTGTCTTAAAATCTACATGATATTTCTTCCTTTCTTGTATTGATTTTTAACCTAACCAAATGTTGGTTTTTCAGAATAGAGAATACCTGATTGAAAAGCTGCTCACTAGGACACCTAATATAGCACAAAGAGCAAAAAAGGTGAGTGTATTCCCATCTCTTTCTTGATTGGCATGCAGTAGAAAGCAGGGACTGTCCAGCTGCTTTATTTAGTTGACTGACTGAGCCATTCTCTTATGCAGTCCTTCAGAAACAGTGGCTGTTGAATGAATGGTTTCTGCAGCCCAGCTTTCTCCAGGAAGCCCTGGGGCGTTATGGCTTCCTTACTGGCCTTGCCAAAATGATGTGTGGTATTTGTCTTCATACGTGATACAGTTTTTTTCCCACTCCCTTTTGGAATGCTGCAGGTGAAATGATGCAAATAAAAAGCAACCTGTGAGCGTATAGGTTCATAAACTGCACAATTCATACCTTCACTCATCACCTAGAGAAAGGCTGAAGATACTATAAATAGCATTTATTGAAGACTACTTGGTTCTTTGGATTATTTCAAATGTGACACCCAAATGTATGGAAGTTGGGTCCAAACCCTGAAAGTGTTACTGGGTTACTCAGACCACTGGAGCCATATCCCACAGGTGTTGGAGGGAAGTATATGCTGGTGTTTCTGTGGTGCCTTTGGCACTTGCACAGGTGAGCTTACTGGGTCATGTGCAACAGAACTAAAAAAAAAAAAGTTAGAAATTCTTCTCAAGCTTAACAAGTAAATATTTTAAAACTTAAATATGAAGTTACTGTTTGTGAGAGCAATTAAACAGGAGTGAATGGAGACTCCTGTTGTGTGTGAGAAATTATGGAACTCCTTTTCTGTGGTGACTTAATTTGCTATGTCTCCTCAGTAGGAGGAACCTCCCTGGAGATTGCTGAGTCTCTGCAGGTGGCAGGGTAATGTGCTGGGACCAGGGCTCTAAAAGCAAGCTTTCTGGGAGGACAGTTTGAGTTCCCTTCAGGAACGAAACGTTGCGCGTTTGTTGGCACTTCAGTTAGGCTTCAGTTACCTGGACTGGCACGTGTAAGATTTCCTGGTTTCTTTGTGGATATCCGTTTGGCATCATTTTACAGCATGGAATGGTTCCTGCAAGCTGGTGGCCTATACACTGAAGACACTGTCAGCAAGCTATGAATGCTTTAAGTTCCTTCGAATTCTGTTTTAGGTGGAAGTTATTTGGGAAATCAGTGGTAGTGAGGGGGCTTTGTGCGAGGCAGGAGTAGGAAACTGGATTGAGAGGGCTCGTAGGAGGGGTACTGCGCTGAGCAGGTTAGCATCCGCAGGCAGTAGCGGAAGGGTAGGTGTAATTCCGCTGTTTGGCCATGTGGTGGCAGCAATGCCCGCATAAAAAATACCTAGTCGTTTGTTTTTCATTTTACATCTTGGGCCCTACAGGAGTAATCGAGACACGTTATAGTACCAGCTAGGTTTCTGTCAGAGCATGTGCCTTATGAGATTCATTTCCCATTTGTGTCCAGGTCAGCTTTAGGATCTGCATGTTCGTTCATATGTACATACACGTACTTATTTCTTTAAGTAAGAATCTGGAATTATAAAATGAATGCATGGTAGCCTCCTGTGCACCATCAGAAATAGTTTTCTGAATGACTTTTTGGACAATTCTTTATAATGTGGAAGAAGAATGAGTCTTAAGAAATCAAAGCTGTACAGTGCTAGAGACAAATTGATAGCTCTTTTAATTACAGCATAAATGGAAAAATATTTAGGTTTTATGTAGTGAAAGTGCTGAATTATTTATTTTTGAAAGGACACAATATTAAAATTCATCAGGGATTTAAAATTTAATTCACTTCTTACAACTTTGCATGTAGCTGCTGTTTTAAGATACCATAAAATATAAATGTATTTTAATATTAAAAAGGTGGGGTTTTATTTTAAAAAGCTTGTGTAAGTAGAGTTTGATTGCTCAAACATTAACATATGAAATGTCTAAGAGGTCACACTTGCAAGAAGTAACTCCTGTAACGGGGTAAAAAGAATGTCACTAGGGCAAGGGATGGTAAGGAGCTGATGTCATCATTGCTTAAATGATCTTCTGTAGCACTTGGTGTGAGGTGCCTGTAACCAGTGATCTGTAGCACCATGGCTAGCACAGTTGTCAGATCTGCCCTGCAGTAATTTAATTTTTCTTGCATTCGCTACATGTATAACTACTTTGCCTTGCTGCCCAGAAATCCAGCCTCACTTTAGTTTTAACTTTTAAATTCTTTTCTCTTGACATAGTGTTCTCATGTTTTGATTCTGCCTTTGCAGATTATACTTGGCAACCGTTTTGACTAAATGTGAGTTCAGGTCTGTTTGTCAAATCCTGAAAACAAGTACACATGGTCTTGTATGTGTGAGGAAAACATCTGATGCTGTAAAGATGTGTGCTGTTTTTAAAGCCAATTTGATAATTAAACACCTACACTGTGTGTTTAGAAAACCTGTTTAATATCAGAATTGTAAACTACATCTTTGTGCCCATATTCCCCCTGTCCCAGTATGTCTTTATTTTCTTTATTTCCATTTACTTCTGTTAATTTTGAACCAATGCCCTTCTTCCTGACCCTATTCTAGTAATTAAGGGTAACACTGAAACACTTTTGGAATTGACTTGCCCAGGAGCAGAACCTGCTTAAGTATGTACTAGTACTGACCCAGAGAAATGGGTGTTCTTCCTGGCAATTTTGGGTTTCATTAATGTGGCTGCACATTTGTGAGAGCAGCCACAGAGCAGTGGTGTCAAGAACTGGAGCAAAGAGCCTGGTGAACGGCCTGAGCTCTGTGTGGTCTGGTTAAGTGGGAACACGTTCTGTTGTCACCCTTCTGGCACTGAGAGCCATGCAGGAGCCCTGTGCGCAGCCTCTGCCTTGTATAGGTGGTGTGGTGGTAGAGCAGCCTGCTCTGTCCTGCTCGGATCAGAGCTGTCTACACCCCTCATCCATCAGTTTAACAAGAGTTTAGATATGCTACTTATGAACACGTATTGAAGTGGTTTTAATTTTGAACTGAATGTTAAGTCATTTCATATGTGATTAGAATTGCTATATTGGAATAGAGAAAAAGCTTCCAGAATTCCACAGTCGGTTTTGAAATCTTGTCACACTAAAAAATTAATTATAACTGTAAGTGCTCTGTATGCCCAAAGGCCCCGGGTCAATTTTGTGGTTTTATAATCCTGTTTCTTTAATTTTGAAAACCTCCTGCATGACTGCCACTTTTACAAAGTGAACAGGGAAAAACATGTATCTGCATTTCATTTTCTTGCTGTCTGAAGTGCTTCTAGTTTATAAAAAAAATCTGAGTAATAATTGGGCTTGAATTCTAGTTTTGGGAGGATGGTATTGCTCTGCACTGTTCATAGAAGCTCTTTAGAGCTCAGAGTTGTAAGCTACTGGGAAAAACCTCTGACAGCATAAAGAGATGATTAGTGCGATACCAGATTTTATTAAAAGTTCAGTAGAAATAGCTTTACTCATGAGTTAGAATTCTAGCTCTGCAGTACAGCTATTTTAGGGAAATGGTAATGTTACCTTATAGAAAAAAATTATCAATCCCCTGAATTTAGTGAGGAAAATGTAATTAGATCACAGATTTCTTGGACAACTCTTACAGCATGATTGCATCCGAGCAAATCATACATGAGCAGTGTTTCCTTGTTTCAATAAGAGATTTAATATGATACATAAACTTCCCTACTGATGAGTGTTAGTACAACTGGACTCAAGACTTTTCAAAAGCAGAGGACAACATTAGTTTGAGTTCAGGTTATTAATAAACACGCACATTGATTGCTATGACTCCTTACACTGTAAGAAATAGTTATTTCCTCAGTGCTGAGGTGTGAAGAGGAGGGATGTGCTACACTGGAACACTTTCTGGAACACAGCAGCTCAACTTTAAATGTGGTTTTGGCAAGATTTTGTATGTGGGAGGCCCCTCCCTCACAGGGGGTTTATTGTTTAGTTTACCCACAACAGTGCTACAAAAAAGAAGTGCAAATGTTCTTACGTTGTTGGATGTTATTAGAAAAAATAGGGAGAGTTTGGTATTCAGACCATGTTGGGAGTTTTGTGTTTATTTTCAAGAAGTTGTTGGAAGTAAAAACTTCCATAAAATGTACATTTAAGGAAAAAAACCCCACATAAGGGGAAGACATGTGCAGTTGTGTCAACTTTAACATTTCAGACAGGAAAAAGATTGCTGTCAGCATTTTTGCCAGGTGTTCTTAAATGCAGTTGTGTCATAAGATACAAGGAACTTCATGCAGTGTATGGGTTTGTCCATCCTTTCTTCCATGAGGTGCTTTTGCCATCTGTATAGAATATGTGAAGTTGGATTTTATGCTACCTTAAATGGAGCTAATCTAGTACTGAATAGATGAGCTTAAAGCAAGCTATAGAATAATTGGCTCAGTTGAGTGAGTGTTTCTGCTACTTCAAATGGCTGTAAACAGGTATCTCTACAATAACTTGTATTATTCATTTTGGCAGGGTTTGAAAGCTCATGTGTCAGTCATCTATATCATTAAAATGTAGCCCTCATCTGTATTGGATAGTGTTTCCCAGTTCATGGACTGTCATGGCTCAACTTCAGAATTCATTTGTGTGGTGCATGAGTCACTGTCTCTTGTGTGACAGCATTGATCTGTTCATTAGTGAATGTGTTTGTCACCTGTTGACTTGCTCAAAAATGTCTAGAACATGGCCTAATATAATACCAGGTTGGTGAATAATGAGAACTTTTCTAAGTAGACCAGTAGCGTTTATCTAAGCTGTTGAAGCTTTGAGTACTGGAGGGGAGGGTTTCTTTAGTGTGAAGTGCAAGCATAGGATATTCTTAAAGGTCCTGTCTTAAAAAGACTCAAGACAAGATAAATGACATCCAGGCATGCATGATGCTGGTGGTAGATTCTTTGGGAAGTAAGTTTTGTAACTAACCAGAAGAGAATTGTATTTTACTGTCCTGAGACAGTGCATTGCTGAGCATGTGCAGAAAGGTGGTGGTTTTCCTTGTTTATCTTACAAGAAATGAAGCACCAAACACTTCACTTGCATGACATCCAAAACCAAATCACCTCTCTTCATTTTGAAACAGTGCAGTAAGTGGAAATTGACTGTGGAATTAATTGTTACTAAGTCTGTTCCTGGTCTATAGGCCAAATCAATATTTTGTTAACAGAGGCAGCCCCGGTTTCCTTTCCTAGGGTCACCTTAGTGTCATGAGGCTTCCCATTGTACTCTCCTGAGCATGCTTGTAGTAGAAGCCTTTTTGCATGTTTTTGTTCATAAAAGTACTGTGCTTTGGGAGGATGCAGGAAGGTATGTTACTTATGATTTCGTACATTTTTGGGAAGTCTGTCAGGAAGGTTGTGTGGGGAGATGTATTACAGAGAGGATTCTGTAAATGTAAGGTGGCTCAGAAGGAGCATTGCTATCTGTTACCATTTGCTGAAAGGACTAATAGAGTAGCTAGGTGTGAATTTTTGCTTTCATATGGAGAAGTTGAATCCTTAGCATTCCTAGTTCTAAAAAACAAACAAACAAAGCCCAAAGCAAATTAAAAAAAAGGAGCCCAGGCTAAATACTTTAAAGAAAGTGAAGAGTAAGTACATTTTCCTGATTAGAACTTGTAAAGCTTTTACAAGTACAGCACAAAAAAATGGCACAGCATTTGTTTGGACACTTGCCCCTCCCACACTTGTGCTTGATACTGGTGATGTTCCTGAAGTTCCTGTCGAGAACTGTGAGAGAAATACAGATGCAGCAGGACATCTTGAAGTTGTGCTGCCCAGTGCTATTACAGGGGACTTAATGTAGCTGAAAAGTCATCTTGACTCAAGAAGTTAAAACTATGGCTGGAGCTGACGACTTCAAGGTTTTGATCAGAACAGGTAGTTAAAGGTGGGCAGAGCTGGAAAATAGGCTGGGATGGTAAGAGTTCATATGTGGAGTCCAGTTTCTGTTTGGTACTGAAAAGCAGCTTCACAAGAAGATTATTTAACTGTGCATCTGCAGGTAAGTGTAAAGTTATGTAGTACGTGAAGTGGAAGGGGGAAACAGGTGAATGACAGATGGGTGCATCCCAGCTGTGCTGTGCAGGCAGCAGAGGGCAGCCACATCTAATGTGGAGGGCTGCAAGCAGGGTTCAGTCCTTCCTGAGCTGAAGTCACACAGGCTGGCAGAGCACTGCTCAGTTAGGAGTGGCTCTAGGTCTGTGGTTTTTAAATGCTGTATAGTGTTCTTGAATGCCTGCTGCTTCCTGATACCTAAAATATAAACACTGTGGATTTCTAAAATAGGTTTTTATAAAAAATGCAAACTTACGTTTGTTATTTTCATGTCCACGTCTCACTTTTTGGTTAACTACACTCAAAGTTTCATTTTGATTGCCTTTATTTTTTGAAAATCTCTAGAACAGGCTTAGGTCTCTTTTAAATCCGTGTGGAATGCAGAACGTATATTATAGTAATTTCTCTTATGTCCATGAGTAAATGGAAACCTTATAGAAAACAGAGAAGGGGAGGATTCAGAGTTCCACCTTGAAATGGTATTTTTCAAGTCTTTGAGCTTGAAAAGTGAAAATCGTAGTAAATTCTTCTTTTAATTCTATAGTACTAGACTACCTTCCTAAATATTCTTTAATGTGATGATATTGCTGGCAGTGGAATGCACCCTAAGTCTACTCAATAATGAAAGCTCTACATGAGGCTGTATGTCAGCTTTCTTTTCGCTTTAGCCATTTTTAGCAAGTAAACAGCTTGGATGAAAGGAAACATCCTTTCTGATGGTGGAGCTGGAAAACAGAGGTTGTACAAGGAGGATCCAGTGATCTCTCTAACAGAAAGCCTTTTAGTAGTGTTCACCGTCGTGATGCTCATTCATCTGAGCAGCCAGGAAAGACAAACAGAAGTTCTACAAAAATCTTGACCTTTCATCTTTAAGAGCATCGAGTTACTTTGCTAAATTTTCTGTATCTTTGATTGGTTTCCTTTGATTCCTGCAGGTACCTCTAATTTGATTGAGGGAGGATGGGGCCAGGGAAAGGAAAGAAAGTCTGTTACAGAGCCCCTCTCTGCATGTATGAATTAGCCATCAGGTCATGCCTTGTAGCCCCTTTGGGATTCCTTGTTTTTGAGGTGAAGTGTTACTTTTGAGAAACAATGCATCTCCTCTGCATAATTAATTGAAAACATCCTCCTCAGCACAGGTACACATTCATGCCTGAAAGGACTATTGTTAAAAAGTGAATTAAAGAATTAGTTTTGGTTAATAGCATTCAGTAATGAAATTAATGTAGTGGAACTAATAAATGGAGAAATAATGTCTGAAAACTGAAAATCAGTGAACTAATAAACTTGAGCATTTGCCGTTTTACTGAGATTCCTGCATAACTTTGCAATTTCTCAAAACAAAATCAGGTTAGAGTTTTGGATCAGAGACAAGAAGTATGTTGAGGTATGTATGTAAAACCTGTGGGTTTGGAAGGCAGAGTTAGGGGTGCAGAGAATTACCTGCACTGTTTTGCAGAATGTTTATGTGACAAAATAGTGTCTGTAGTTTGAGTCGCTACATTTTGCTGTCTCTAAGCGGCGTTTTTCCAACGAGAGAAGGCAGAGAAAAGAGTGTGAGCTTTGGATAGGGAGTCTCTCAGGGTGGGAGGAGAGTTGGTACGTTTAGAATCTGTACACATTTAGCATTTCCTCTGGAGATGCAAAGATGTGGTCCCTCCCCTACTTTCCCTTCATCTTTTAATGGCTTTGTTTTCCTCTCGCTGATCACCCCGCTGTATTCCATTTCTGAACTGTGAGGGTAGGTAAGATTGCATGGCAGTCTTCTCAATTGATGGCCATGCCCTCGGGTGTCAAATTCATTGTCATGTGAGCATGATACTGTTTGTGTTTGGCTATAAAAACAAGCCAGTGTCATAAATATTTAAAACAAATGGTTTGGGGTTTGGTTTTTTTATTAAACAGATTTCTAGTCTTTGTTGACTTGTCTGTGTTGGCCCTTAAAAAGGATGCTCTCAAGAACCAGTAAAGGGCTAAAGAAATCTTATTCATCGCAACCTCCTTTATTCAGTACTCTTTCATGGGAGAAAATGTATGTTTCTTGTCTTTAAGTTGCCAGTGTAATTGATTCCAGTAGTGAGTAGAAGTGGTAATTTACACAAAATGGTGTAAATTCCTGTATTTCCAATTCTTAAATGACTTAGGTGCCTTTTTGGCTTTTGTGATACTTCGTCCTGCATTAAGGAAGAAACAAATATTTGCAGGTTTACATCACTGACTCAGATTTTCCATATTGACTGATTTCATTGAATGTAATTATAAATGTTCCATAAACATTGCACATGTCAGAGCAAACAATAAATAGCTGCTTTGGAAGGGTGTCCTAGATAGTTGTGAATACATATTTTAATTCCAAAAGAGGTGCAGCTTAAATTTTTTAAGAAAATGACTGAGAGATCAAAACATGATTTATGAAAGCTTGACCTCAAATTAAATACTTTGGCCATTATTGCAATGTAAAATTTTAAATGGGATAACAGTTTCTCTCAGTGTTGCCATGTTTTGCAGACATAATTTGCTTTTGACTTGGAATTGAAGCATTTGATGTTTCTGTATCTTTCTAGTGAGATGTAACAGGTGTATTTGCAATAATATTTGCTGCCCTTGCTTTTACTGACTCAGGACATACCACTTGAAGTGCTAATGACACTTCATCTCCTCCCACAGTAAGGTGACCTTGGAATACTGAAATACAGCCCTGAGACTTCAGGGTATGGGAGAGATACACCAATAATGTGCTTGCTTCCTAGGAGCTTCTCTAGGTTTTTCAGTCAACAAGTTCTGTTGTTTCACATATGAAATATACATACCAGAAATGGCTAAAGACACTTCTCAGCAACTGCAAAGCTGTAAATCCTCTCTGTCCTTTCAGTCAGCAGTTTGGACGAAACCTAAGCATAGTTGTGCAATTTAAGAGAAGCCATAAGGAAAAGAAGGAAGACTAAGAGGAAGGCTTTTCCCCTTTTTTATTTACAGTATGCAGAGTGGTTTAAGAGGAGGGGATGTTAACACCAAATTGCTGTGTGAGCCCTACAAAGCAGAAATGCCAGGGTGTTTGAGAAGGTAGTGATACATTCCATTAATAATGATGGTCTGTATCAGTTGTGGTGAGAAAACACAGGGTTCCTATTTGAATAGAGCATATTTAGGTTTGCAGAATTTTTGTGGGTTGCATCAGAATAAAACCAAGACCTTTTGTTATAATGAGCTCAGGGGAATTTCAGAATAGCCAGCACTGAGGGGATTAGGATGCTCACAAGACCTGTGAGACTGGGTCGGGTGGGGGCTAGCCTTCTCTTGAGGAAGTGCCCCAACTCTTGAACAAAGGATGTGTACATTCTACATGAGAATCATGCTCTGTTGTGGACATCAGATTTGATCCCCCCTCCCAAATGTGAGTATGGTGTACAAGTTTTAAGGCAAAAACACTGATGTTCGTTTGGGTTGGTTTTGTATGAAGATACAGGGAAGAAAGCAATTCCTCTGTGGTCTGCCTTTTACATCAAGCGCTAAACTCTGATTAAATGTGTAACTGTTTTAAGCAAGAGGTTTGTGTCCTGATTGGATAAATGTAATGGTATGCTGATTTCTTTCATTGCCTTGGAATGCAAATAAATGCATATACGTAGGGATTGAAATTTGAATGTTTGCAGGAGGGCTAAAGGTAAAAATTACAAAATATAATTGTTCTGCAGACAAGGTGCACATGGAAGGAAAAGGTCTGGGGGTTTTTGGATAGAAAAAATACACAGAGCAAAATGTGCTAAAACCAAAGCAATGGTCAGTAATATTTGTTAACATCATTCTTCCTTTAAAGACATGGAACTGGCATTGTAAATACTTCCCATGAAGTTGTATGAGATGGGAAGTTGTTGAGACTTCTGATTTGACGGGGGGACACGAACAGACGGACATGAAGCCAAAACCAAGAAGGGGATTGGTTTGGTATGGGATGCAAAGAAACCTTACCAATGACTGAGTAATATTGGCACAAGTATTTCAGCATATCTGTTCTGTAAGAACTTCTGGGATCTGTGGAATGGGGGAGTCCTGTCTCCTATAACAACCATTTTCACAGTCTTTGGGAAAGGTGAAGATACGCAGCATCAGGTGACCGGTCTTTCTGTTTTCTGCCTGAAAGTCAAATCTTGGATCTTACTCGGACAGACTGCAGAAAATCCCAGAATCAGAGAATATCCTGAGTTGGAAGGGACCCATAAGGATCATCAAGTCCAACTCCTGGCTCCACTCAGGGCCAGACAAGTCAGAGCATGTGACGGAGTGTTATCAGCTCAGTGCGGTGACCACTTCCCTGGGGAGCCTGTTCCAGTGTCCAACCACCCTCTCAGTAAAGAGCCTCTTCCTAACATCCTGCCTAAACCTCTGCTGTCTCAGCTTCATGCTTTTCCCTTGGGTTCTATCACTGGCCGCTAAAGAGAGGAGATCAGCACCTGCCAAAATGAAAAGAAAATAAAATTGTGTTTAAATAACCACCATGTCATTCCTGCTCTCTGGAGCACATGGGATTGTGTATAACTTGAATACTGTACTAGCAGATGTAGCTGAGGGGCATCAGTGGTAAAATACAATTTTATCTCCAGAAAAAGCTAAGCTGGTAGATTTGTTGCACTGCAGTATTTCCAGAAGGATGTGTGTTTAAAAAGAAACAGAAAAAAAGCAGATTGCCTTCTGTAGTAATTCAGGGGCAAACATGGAGAACAGTGCTGAGTGTCCTCTAGTTAGTTAAGAGAGCCGTGTCAAGGTTCCACTTCCACTAAGACTTCTGCAGATGTGTTTTAAATGGATGGGGACTACACTGTTGCCTCTCCAGGGATTCAGGAACAAAGTACATTTGGGCTCTACCTGCCCATGTACCGGGGGTGACATGACATCTTCAGTGTTACTGAAATGTTTAATGCTCATTAATGCCATCAATCTTGCTTACACAAATGCATCTTATTTACTGTACTTTCAGGTTACCATAGTCTTTTGTGGAGCAGAGTTAGGAATGTTTTAAAGCTACCCAGGACTCTGTCCCAAATACTCAGCTGCCAGAGTGTAAATAATATAGAGATAATGGGAAAAATCAAGATTGCTAGTTCAGTTGTCTTCCTGTTGAATGAGGAAAGAGACAACATGTGAATAATCTTACTGAACGAATGGATTTTAGTGTGTACCATGTATGAATTGCAGTAATGTTTTATGCACATATGCACTGGTATCCCACAGTGCATCCTTTTTGTGGGTTTGGTTTTTGCTTTTTAGATTAGACACTGAAAATACTAAAACTGTATGTGGTCCCACTTCTTTGCTGTTTTGAGTAGTTGTGAATAAGCAAGTAGAAATATCTTAATATTCAGAAAATGTTCATTCCCTTCCTTGTCACCCTACAAAAATATACTTGTAAAGAGATGAAGCAAAAGAGTCAGTGATGAATAATAGATTCTTCTTTCCCCAGTCTCTAACATCTATGTATAGCAAGCACATCAGTGCCTAGAAGACAACAATTTATGTTTTGCTTCCTTATGCTGTAGCCTGCTTTTCATCAAGCTTTGGGAAATGTGGGCAGCTTCTGCATTCTGCTACTGGAGTTCTCTCACTGTCAGGCAGGTTTGGGCTAACCTGTGATGGACGGGATTTACAGTTGCCATGTTCATCTGTTTAAGCAGACATTCGCCTGGAAAGGTGATGTGCTGTTGTTGGCTGGGAGTGTTAGCTCAGCTCTATTCCACTTTAAAAGCGTGGGAACAAATAACTTCTGTCAGCACCTTAATTTAAATCTTTTTTGCACTGGTGTATATTGCAATAAGCTTTAACCAGCAACAACACACAAAACAGCAATAAATTATGCTTAATAATTTTGTGGTGATCATGATTTTTTTTTTTTCCACTCACTAAATTGTCCAAGCACACTTTGTTGCAGATGATGTTCTGAGTCTTTCTTCCACAGCTGTGGTAATGCTGTCAGTGGCTTGTTGAATTTTTCCTCCTACAAGCTGTTTTTCATTGTAGATTATGATGTTCTGAGATGCTTTTGTGTTGGGTGCAGTTTAAATGCCAGTCATCCAAATTCATTTTTATTCTCCATGTGCTCTTCTGCTTTATGTGAAATATGTTTTCTAATATGTGCTAATTAGCCTTTGTAAAGCTGAAGGCTTTCACTGTTTTGTTTATTAGTTAAAGTTATCGTGTTTTGGAAGGAGCATTTAGGTTTTTGAAACAATAGAACCCAAATTAGAATTGAGTATATTTCCTTTTCCTTCTGAAATATTTATTGAGATAGATACAGTCCTAGCGTAAAGAACTACTGATGCTCTGTATTTAGACCAACAGCATTTATATAGCTTCCACATGCAATGTAAAAAACCTTCCTCCTTATTTTTGTTGAGACACAGTCAGTTCTGTGCTTTGAATCAGATTTGCTTTGTGGCTTTGGGAAATAACTTAATTTGTCCACTTTTTTATTTCCTTCTGTGCAATGGCAGACCTGTAGCAGAGTATCAGGAGAAATATGTAGAATATGCTCAACTGATATAATTCTGTAATCATCGGGGTGAAGTGCAAGCATGCTGCTCTGATAGCAGTCTTATCTATCTCTCAAATGATAATCAGTAATGAAATTCAAAATATTTGCAATATTCCAAATAGAACCCTTGTTTTATATGGCTGCTAGGAATAGTGTTACGGCTACTGTTCTTACCTTCCATTTCCCTTTTTTCCCTGGTGATCAGGCCCTTCAGAAGTTAATTTTGGTCTTAGGTTAGTAGGGCTCATGGCAACCCTTCCTACACTAGCTTTTAAGAAAACTAATTTACATTTATAAACTGGACTTGAATGAGAGTACAGAATTTAAACTGCCTATAGCACTAATTGCTAATGCCACTTGAGAATGAGTACCTGGTCTCGTGTTGCTGGTCTTTTCTACCAATTTTAGCACTGACACAAGGGAGATTGAGAAATTGGACTGAAGTCCACTGACAATTCTAGGCTTGCATTTGGAGGCCTGCAGACATGTCTTCACTTCAGCAGGTCGGATCATGAATTTGCAGTCACTATGTCATTATGATAGAAAACATGGATATAGGTGCCAGATAATGTTTGCAGTTTCAACCCCACACCCCTCACCTCCCAGAATAAAAGGGGAACATAGATAGAAGACACTTTAACTGTCTTTATGTAAAGAACAGGAGTTCCAGATCACATGAATCGGGAAGAGCACGATGCATTTTTTGAAGGACAGCTCATATGAGGAAGATGCTATATACATGATTGTAAAATAAAAGAAACCAAAGGTTCATCTGTTCTCTCAAGGGTAAAGTGTTAATGAATTTCATCAGAAGTTGATAAACAAGGCATGAAGCCTTGGCTTTTTTGGTTTTTTGATTGTATGAGATTGAGAGCTATGCAGTATTCATTCCTAAGTTAAGCTTTGAAGTCCTCAAGGTAAGCATAGTTTGAACTTTCTTCTTGTCTTCAGGTAATTCTTTTCCCTTCCAGGGTAATACCAAAAGCTAGGATAAGGTCTGTCTTGCATGCACTTGACATCATTCAGTCATATTAGTTTCCTTTAGCACTTTGAGGATATAAAAACTCCTATTGTCCATATTTGTGAAGTGTATCTTCAACATACATTTCAAAAAATGCTTTTGTTGAACAGAGCTGGGAGTTGAACTGTCAGAAATACAAGATATTCTTTAAGTGGGGCTTGAGATGTCCTCTGAGGTGTCCATTATGTTGTGTTGTTTCTGAATTTGGGTAGGAGTGTCTTTGCTGTTTGAAGATACCTTGATGTTATTGCTGGCTGTGTGATCTCTTCAGATCTGCTCTGTTTCTATCAGTTTTTCCCCAGGTTCCTGCAGTGACCCAGTGAGGCTGAGATTATTGGCAAATCACAGATGAGTACATTGTGCAGTGGTGAACAGATTTCTGTACTGTTCCATCAGTATTCATCTAGTTTATTTTATAGATGAGCTACTGTGATGTAGGCCACCAGGTCCCCCACAAACTCTCCTCTCGCGTTTTGTGTTGGCCGGTTGCAGCACTGTTCATTAACTTACACAAGGTAGGGTATCTCGAAAAGTAGCTTAAGCTGCCTACTGCCAAAGGAAAGAGTTTGTAGACTTTGCCATAGAGGACTATGGTTTGATGGGAGAAAATGGGATAATTGCTTCTGTCTATCTCCCCTAATGGGCATACTGCAATGTTTTTGTTAGACACACTTAACATCTGAGGCACAGATTCCTGTTGTACTGTGCAGTACAGAAGCTTAACAGGCAATGGTTCTGTACATGTATGTATAGAAAGATTCTTCAGCAATACTTGTGTGTACTGCACACCTGTTCTTGTAAATGGAAAGGAAACCATCAAAACAGTAAAGTATGCAAGAATGTCATCTAGAGAAACACTCCCTTTGTTTCCACCCTGATCAAGATGCATTTCTAACAGATCAGTTCTGGTACCTGTACCTCTTAGTGATTGCTTAGCTCTGCTCTGTTTCTTCCTGTCCACGAAGGCCTGGTATAATGGCCCTTAGTCTACTTGCCGGAAAAGGTTTTTCCGTGTTTAAGGTTGTTTAGGCCTGTAAGGACAAAAGGGATTGTTGTGATTTAACCTAGCAGGCAGCTAAACCAACCACACAGCCCTTTGCTTACTTTCTCCCCTCCTAGTGGGGTGTGGAAGAGAATTGGGACAGGGTGGAGAGAAAGTAAAACTCATGGGTTGAGATAAAGACAGTTAAATAGGACAGAAAAGGATGATGATGATAACAGAGTATGCAAAGCAAGTGATACACAGCACCACTATGCTGTCACTGGTGCCCAGTTAGTTCTTGAGCAGTGGTCATACCCCCAGCCAGCTTCTCCAAAGTTATATACAGAGCGTGATGTCATATGGTATGGAATATCCCTTTAGCCATTTGGGGTCACCTGTCCTGACTCTGTCCCCTCCCAGCTTCTGGTGCACCCCAAGCCTACTCATTGGTGGGGCACTATGAGAACCTGAAAATTCCTTGACTTGGTGGCAACAACCAAAATGTCAATGAATTATCAGCATTATTCTCCTTCTGAATCCAGACTATGGCACTATACCAGCTGCTAGGAAGAAAATTAACAGTATGCCAGCCAAAACCAGGCCAGGGATCTAGAGCTTTACCTTATTCTGTAGAAAACACTTCAAGAGCAATTGAAAAGTTCTGAAAGACTTGATTGTGATAAAGATCTTCTGAAGATTTTAGTGTAGTAACTTGGCATACCTTTATAATAAGATGCTCACTTTAATTTTGTGGTGTTTTGAGATGGGAGGTAAAAAAAAAAAAAAAGCTTGGAGCACAAGGTGCATTGTATCTTAGCAAACTAGGACTTGGGTGTTTGGTGACCAAAGACAAGTGTTTAAGAAGAATCTGTTTCTTTAAGGGACAAAATTGCCTTTTTTTTTTTTTTTTTTCCCCCTCCTGAATACCAAAAGGTCTTAGGACTTTTAAGGTTATTTAAAGTATCTTTGTCTTGATAAAGCAAACAATATGAAAAGAGGATTGCTGGAAATTGGGGGAATACATAAAGTGTTGAAGAGTTGTTTTCACACTTAATTTTCTTTTCCAAGCAAAGGCACAAACCAATCAATACTGGAGCTTCTGGGTTGGATTAATTATAACTGTTAATAGGTGATCATAGTCTGATAAACTGTATGAACTCTGCAGTGGGTGCTGACGACTACAGCTGATTCATATTGAATGTGGTTCTACTGTGGTCTCCAAGCTCTGCAGTTGTCATTACGATGCTTAAAGGCCTCTAGATGCATTCCTCCTGAAAGTACAAATAGGTTCATTTCCTTTGGCAGCAAACTAGTAGATTGTCTCAGTTGTCTTATCCTAGCCATTGAGAGGGGTTCTCTGGCTGTGCCAAAATTGAGGCTTAAACAGCTTTAGCTTGACTACTTCCGGTGTATTTTTTGTGTTTTATTAATGTGAGTTGATTAGGGTAAAATACTAGCTGTCCCCTAGAATACTTCACATGCATTAATACCTATATGCATTTTAATGAATGTGCTGTGGAAAAGGGTTGCTGCTCTTCAGATTTTCTAGTGTCTATGCTAGTATCATCTGTTACAGTAACTTCCTATTACAATAGAAGTTTAAGGTAATAAATTTAAATCCGGTATGTGACAGTAGAGTTGTACAGGTTTGTGATGAATAAAGAGAGAAAGTATTTGAAGACATGGTGTGCCACTCACTCTGTCCTGCACCCAGGGTACATGCCCTCCCTATGTGACTGAGTCTTTGTGGTTTTAATTGGAACTGAGTCTGAACAAAGGAACTGTTATTAAAAAATTATGCAGATTAATTAGCTAGGTAATGCCAGTGTTACGCACACCCACCAATAATGTCAGACAACAACTTCACATTTTTGAAGTTTGAATATGTTGAATACTTTGCTACAGCTGAAATACGATTTCTTTCCTGTATGTGCTGGTGGGAATCAGTCTGATTGAAACAGAGTACAGGTCTCAAATTTTGTTTTTCTGCCTTCAGATGCCTCTTAAGAAAATTATTAAATTTAACAGGATATTTTATTTTGCAGTAACTTAATTTTCTTTTCCTTGAACCATTTGTTTATTGCTTATTAAAAGGCAATCTATTTAAAAAGTTGAAATGCACTCCATCTTCATCAGTAAAGCTTTCTCCCATAACTCTGTCAGCATCATTAAGCTCCATTAAAATCATTCTAGTTAGACTAAGTCTTCAGAACAACCAAAAGTGGATGCAGAAGAGATTTTGATTAGTGCACGATGAAGTGTGAATATATCTGTAAACCATTCTATTCCACTCTGTTAGAAAAGCATGCTTTTGCTTGTGGTTGATGCCCTCTCACAGGTTCATGTATAGCTGTTAAACAGAAGCTTATGTCAGACTGTTCCTTGAAGGATAATAAATTATATCCACAAACACCAGATAAATTGCCTGCCAGATTACCTTGTATCTGTGCTAATCCCTGATGATGTAGACAGCAAGAGCTCGTTGATTATGCCTGGGCTGATTGCAGCTGAGTAAGAAATTGCTGTGCTGCTGCTTCTGTTGACTTTTGCTTTGTCTTCCCCCCAAACACACAAGCTTCTGTTAACAAGCTTTCTGGAAGCTAGAGCTAAAATCAGTGCATTGGAAGCCTGGTATGGGAAACAGGGAAAATAGTCCAGAGTTTTTCCCTAAAGTGGGGGTGCAGTGGGATATTCCACCGGTGTCCTGCATGGGTTTCCCCTCATCTTAGTTCCAAAGGAGTACAAAACATGGAGAAACTGAGTCAGACACTCTTAGTCAGTTGTGCAGGGAAGAAATGCAAGGGAGGAATATCACAGGGACTGAGGCAGGTAGAGAAAAGTGCTGAGGTTCTGGAAACGTCACCCTTTCCTCCAGCTTAGTCTTCTGTGTGCGGGTGGGAAGGGAGAGGACCGGATGGGTGCTTTGAGAGTGAGGGAGGTAAGAGGGCAGACAGACACCAAGCTACCTGCATGTGTATTCACAGTGTTTGTAAGGAAGGCTTCTAAGTTCTGCTCTTGCTGTTGTTATGTCAGGCCAGCTAGCTCCAAATTGTGCTTGGTCCAAATTCGGTAGAGAAAGAGCTTAAGTGCCCAGCTCTCTATGAAAATCTGCTTTGGAAAAAATGTATTAATATCTGCATCACACAGTTTTCTAGAAGCTCATGAGGTCAAACTTCTAGTGTCCTATACCATTTTCATACCAGCCGTATTTTGCTGAAGTACTACCTGATGGGATTTAGAAGCAGCTGGAATCTCTCTGTCCCCACTTTGTGGTTTGCAGTGACTGAAGGAGTTTAGAGCAAGGTTAATACCAGTTTAGTCTTTACATCAGTTTCATTGTGTTGAAAAAGCAGTAAATTTTCTAGTGAGAAATTAGATTTTATTTATTTATTTCATCTGTTTTGTGAGGTAGCTGTGCTGGCTGGCAGAATAGGTTTCCATCACTGTCACCAACCATCAGAATGGTAGAACCAATTGGTACTCAGTGTACTTCAGTGCAAAACATCAGAACGCTGCAGACGGGACTCTGTGAATCCAGAGTTGAAGCAGCCTGTTGTATGTTACTATGGATACTAGCAAACAGGAGGTACAATTTTGAGCTAAGATCATCTAGTTCATAATTCTTTTTAAAAGTTACTTTTATTAGATGTCTTCTCCAGCAGTCGTTCTTGGCCTGAAACTGCTCTGCTGCCAAGTTAATTCTCCCTTTGGTGTGCTGTGAACACTTAATGCTTTGTTCCTTTCATTCCCTTACCAATCAATGTACAAGCTGTTTTTCTGAATTACTTTTTTTCCTTTTTTATAATTCAAAGGGATTTGCTCTAAGCCTCACAAATTTATAGTGCTGGGGAGCTTACCTGTATGAGCATTTGAAGTTGTGCAATGGGAACTGTATATTGGTTCAGTAATGTGAAATAATTAGAGAAACTGATTCTAATCTAAACCCCAGTGGGGCTGCTGCTTATTGTGCTGAGCTTCCAGTCATCTCATGAGCCTCAGAAATGCATGCCAAGGTGTGGGAAGAATTGTTGGATGTTCTTTTGTTTTGCTCAAATAGGCTAAACATGATCTGGGGAAAACAAGCATGCTGTCAGGCTCTGAGGAAGAGCAAGATGGCATCAGAAGAGTATTTGATTATCAGATTTAGCTGCTGGATACTCCTGTTAAGTCTCGTTAGACTGTTTGATTTACAGGTGTTTGTCCAATTACTTTAGTGTGGTGTATGCGTGCCTACCTTCTCAGTCTGTGCATGGCTGTTGGTTTGGGGGTTTTTGTTTGTTTTTTTAAATAAGGATCACTTTACTTTTGAAGTATGCTTAACACCATTACACATTTTAAAGCTTTTTAGTAGAACAATTAAATTTTTCGACTTGCGTCCAGGAACAACCTTGGCTGTAAATTTCACTTCCTTGAATAGCTTCCTTTCATTTCAAGGGTTAGCTCATAGTAAGTAGTTATCATCTACTTGAACTTGTTCTGAACCAGTTGTAGATTATATCCAACTCTGTTTCTGTACGTGAATTTTGCATAGCTTAACTACTTCTGGCTCAAGGGTGAACCCTGAGGTCCAATACTGTTCCAGTATGCCAGTGACGTCTCCAGCACACTAATGAAAGCATATAGAAGGGGGGAAAGAAAATATTGCTGAATAACCAGCACACTAATAAAGGCAAAATATGTCTACGTAATGGTGACAATATTTTGGTAGGTTAGACGAGTACCAGGTTCCAGTGGTCACCTCCATAAAACAGAAGATGGGGACTGGGAATGGAGCGATGATGAAATGGATGAGAAAAGCGAAGAAGGCAAAGCTGCTGTTTCTCAGGAAAAGGTAACTTTTGTTTATACCAAGACATTTACACTCTCTAAGATACTCTGTCTTACTGTTAACTGTAACTATTTCTGGATCTTTAATGCATTAAGCTGCATAGCTCATATCCTCATATCTCACTGCGTTTGTTTTCCAGTCGCGAAGAGTGAAAGAAGAAGAGAACACAGAGGTAAAAATGTCTTGGTCGATTATTTTTTTTCTTCCAAATGATTGAGTGAAGGGATTTCTTTCTCATTTCTGTTTAAAAATGCGAATTGAGGTTCTTCAGCCTTGTATGGTATGTACCTGTGAGGACAGAGCTGTGTAGGTGGGCATGTAACAATTAACTTGAGCAGACTGGATAAAATGGATAGGAAATCTAAAGTCATTTTATGTTTGTGCCCAGGAAAATAAGTTAAGATGTGTAATCTGGCGTTTTCAATGAATCTTCATAACTGGATCACGCTAATTGCTGTCTTTTTGTCAGAGTAATGATGGCTGTTTTGGAGTAGCCAGAAGATTTCAAAATAATTTTTCATTCTTAGGATTTATATCACGACATGCAGCTTGTAATTAAAATGCTTCATCCTGTATACAGTAAAATAATTCAGTGCTGTTGCATAGTAGTTTAATTCAGAGGAATAAAATACCATATTGAGTTTCATGGTCCTGTGCGGAGAGTGTGGGAAGCATACCACTATAAAGAATTGCTTAATAGGATTACTGGCTTACAGCCAAAGTACTCTTTTAAAAATGCCTATTCCTCGGGTGGGTGACACTTGCTACTTCACCTGCAATTTCAGATTCTCTGATTTTCGTTGCTGTCATCAAAATCTTCTAAAAGACTAACAGCTTCCTGCTAGGTCTGGTCCTGTTAGCTCCTGTGATGACCCCAGTCTTTCCACTGCAGATTTAGTTTGCGTAGCACTTCAGCATCTGAGATTTTTTTAATGTAAGCCAAGTATGAAAAAAAGTAACAAACCAACTATCACCAGACAGTCTTTTGATGTCTTAGAAATTGAAAGTTCTGCAGACTGTGATTCAGTTTATGCAGGTAACTCTTATATTACAAGTTGTTTATGAAGGAGAAAAAAGCCTCTGCTTGAAGTCTTCAAGTCTTCTGTTGATTTTTGTTTTCCTAAATGCTGCAGAAGATGACTTGGAACTGAGACTAGTGCAGATTGTCACTGTTGGTGTGTGCCTGTTGGTCACGGGGCTGCACATTCCTATACACTGAATTAACAGGTCTGTTGAAGATGCAGAAATAATAGTGGTAGTTTATAAGAATGGAAGGAACTTAATTGAAGTAGAAAAAAATCTACTCCCCCCAATGACTAAATAATTTTCCAGGTATTCATTGTTTTTTGTTTAAAATACACAGATGATAAAATATACATCTTGCATAACGTGTCTTTTAAAAGTAGCTGTAATGTGAAAAACTGTTGGAAAACAGTGAGATTGGTGATGCAGATCTTCATTTTGGGAGGACTTGACTGTAACCTTTGAACAGGCTTATGTGAGCGTGGACAATATACCAGGTTGGGTATGAAGTCACAGGTGTAGGACCTCGAGGTCCTCTGTGTGTAGGATACATTTTTGCTTGAGGCTTTGTATGTTAGTTGAGGGCTGGGGAGGGAGGGTGGCACAGCGTGAGGGAGGAGCGATAGTGCAAAAGATACCTGTATTCCTGGTTTTCCTCTGAGAAAAGCATTCTGTGAGCTGTGATGCCTTTGGTAGGCTGCTAGTTCTTTGCAGCTGAGTAGATGCAAGACCTTCTTAACAATCCAAACTGTTACACAAAAATAACATGAGTAGTAGCTTGGTATTCTCAGTGTGTGCACATTATTTAATAGGTTATTGGAGCTTTGTTGCAAGGTGGATTAAAAGCTCTTACACTCAGTGCTTTGATGTAGGCCTTATCATTTGTATCTCTGTAATTGAAATATGGCAGTTTTACTGGTATCAGCTGTATTTTAGACTGTAACTGGAAGTGTTTAAAAGGTTTTTGAAAGATAGAGGATGTGTAAAATATTCTGTGCTAACTTCAAACTGTTAGCAAGTATTTTGGGATTTTTTTTTCCACTGGCATTCATTACAAGACATTTTGCTTTTTTCTTTAATAGTCTCAGCCTGCTGTTAGTGATGAATATAGTGAAGTTCCATGTGCAGTGAATCTTGTCTTAAGATTAAGGTAAGAGATTCCTCTATTTATTTTAGTATTCCTTTTTAGTTGTCTGTATTATTCTTGATTTCCCTCATTACTTTCATAATATTAACATAAAAGAAGTGTTAACCTCTTTAATCTCCCAGTATGACCAGTATGAATAGTGTTTCTGTGACTAATTGCTGTCTTTTAATTGCCTACTGAAATGGTGTAAAATGAAAAGCAGAATATGAATGTGGCTTCAGGCTAAGTGTACCCTTCATTAAGTATTTTCTTTCTTTTTTTCCTTGTAATGCAGGATCACAGTGAGAGATTTTTAATGAGTTTCTTTCACACTTCAGCAGTCGGCCTCTGACAGAAATAAACCATAGCTATATTACAAGTTGCCTACTCAAAACGTTTTTCATTGGCAAGTTTAATCAGCCACCGGGGAGAAGTGACAGATATTCTGGAAAATGGATACAAATATGTTTTCTGACTATAAATTTATACATAGCTAAAACTAGTCAGATTACCTTTAATGCAAATCAGTTTATAATTAAGATTTGAACTGTTTAATGATGTGGTCTAGATCTTGGATAAAAGTATTTTCTCATAAGAAGCTTGAATAACTCTTTTCACAGAAATTTCCCTTAAATGGCCAACTTAGTTAAAAAAACTTACTGCCACTCACTTTAAAACTTGTTTACGTAGAGTTTGTATTGACAGGATATCTTTGAGAGGTTGTAAACTCTTAATTATTGCCATAGGGAAAAGTTAAATGTTACAGGCTTTTTATGCTAACAAAAAGATAAAAAGTCAAATAGAGAAATATTTACAAAATTACAGCTGCTGTGTTAGAAATAAATCACAGATATATTCATAACGAGTAGCTTTAAAACAGTAACATCAAAAACTGATAGTAATCAGAAAAAAAAAAATCTGCACAGAATAAGTGCCAAGTTCCAAAATCTATTGTCTTCCCTTTTCTTTGACTACTTTTCTAGTGACAGCTGAAAAAAAATAGTCTGCCAAAGGTGGTTTACTGAGGGGAGGTGTAATAAATTTTATTATGGTGAGAGAAAAGACTTTGAGATTATTTGGAATCTGTTTAGTTGTCCAATTTACATAACTGCCCAGTTATGCCATCAATATTCTTTTTCATCTCTCTGCTGACAGATAGGTAGATTAGACCATTTACAGAGCAGACCAATTTATACTGCTGTATGGATGTCCTCGTGAGGTGCTCTGGGTATTTTTAAATTACCCTGAAACCTATAGAGCGATTAGCTTCTACCCAGTTACTTGCAGTGTTGGCATATCCACAGGGCAAAGATTGCAGTCCTGGAGGTACAGTGAAATGTCAGGGATTATGCCTTCGGTTTTCTGCAGCTCTGAAGCTAGAAGTGAAGGAAGATTGATCCTAGGAGACATGAGTTTCCAAACTCTTACTTGCACAATGAACTTCTGTTCTGGTTAAGAATCCTCTTAATTTGTGGGTGAAAAAAATTCCATCCCCTGACCTCCCAAAAAGCAAGTAACTGGATTAATGTGTTACAATTATGAAGGTTTAAATAGTTATCAATAGAGAAGGAAGAAACATGAATTTCAGTTTCAGGAACCAAAAAGTTTCCTTTAAACAAAGCAAAATAGTCTCGAACAGCAGGTACACTCTGAGGCCTGGGAGCGCTGTTGGCAGTGTCTGGGAAATAAAGATTCTGATGCATAATTTTGCAGATCAAGCTGACCTACTTCTGAGGGAAGAGTGCTCTGTGGTGCAAACTCCTGGCCCCACATGAGCTCTGGCTGTGGGGTGGGAGGTGGGCTGAGTTAATGCATTTTTGCCCTGTATGTCTGGGTTTCTTTCTGCTGGAAACCTGAGTATGCCAGTAGGGTCAGAGCTAGCACATAGTCAGTGTATGTGTGGATGGTTTGGGTTGGGGTGGAATGTAGGAGTGCGGGGTATACCGAGCAGCACTCTCTTACTTTATCTGGGACTTTGTGAAGTGCATGTTTGAGAACGAGGGCTACCAGCTCCCTGTACCTCTCCCTGGTGGCGTAGAGTCAGAGTTAGTACTTAAGCATTTCTTTGTATTTGTTACTTTAAAGGCAGGAGTTCTTTTTTTATGGAACATTCACAGACATTCAGGGCAGCCATTGGCTGCTGTATATGTTGTGTTTTAGCAAGGTGTCTGTGATGGCATTTGAACAGTTGTGCTTCCTCTCCAATGCTGTTGAACCGAGGAGGGGAACACCTGAGGCTGCTGTGAGCATGGCAGGGTTGTACAGTCTGCTGAATACTTGTCAAAAATTATATTTTAATGTTTTGTTCACCAGTAAATTAACTGAAACCTTATTTGGGGAAAGGAGTTGATGATTATTTGTTAAATTTTAACAAAACAGTTAAGTTTCTTCTGTTAACTGGCTTATCTGTGGGGAGGTAGCTCGTTTGCCTGTCAGCGACAAGTATACTCTGTTAAAAGCTTTTCATCTTTGACCTTACTTTAACCACATTAATAGTGGCCCTGGCCAGGCAGTGGGTGGTTGCAGCTGAGAGTAAGAGGACTCCTGGGTTCTGTGGTTTTGGGTCTAGGTCTAGCTGCAGTGAGCAAATTCAGCAGAAGCCAGCTCTGGAGAAGTACCAATGCTGGTAACTGTACAGTGCTGCTTTATGGGCATAGGATTCAAAAATCTTCCTTCCCAGCCCCAAAGAGTCTCAATACTTGGACCTTAACACTCTGCAAAACAAAGGCCAGAGTGAGTTTGAGGCTGACATTCCTGTGAAGTAATGACAAGCTTTTGCCACACCATTCAGCTGAGTGACAAGCTAGAGATGCTGTTTTGAGAACACAGTAGTGTTCAGAATATTGAAGTGTTAGTGTTTGACTTATTGCTGTAATCTGTTTTGCACTAATTCAGCTGTTTTTTCCGTGTTTTGGGAGCAGAAGGGCAGTTGTATGGGGTTCCTTCATAAAAGCCTGGAAACTAAATATCCTGTATCATAGGGTGTAAACCTGGAGGTCCTCAGTCACTCATGGTCAGTCCTGGGGTACAGGGGAAGCTGCCCTCTGCATGTCATCTGTCCTTATGTTGGGATCCTTGCTGAGCAAATGGGCATTTGGGGCAGCTGTATATGGAGAAGGATGCTCTAGCCCCTAACTGCCCTCTTATGTTGTAATTAGCTTACTGAATAAACTTTTTTTTGAGCATCTGTAAGTAAAAATACTTACAGTTTTGGCATTTGTAGTGAATAAAAATGGTGTAGATGACTTGCTTTGTCTCATGCATCCTTCCCTTGGGATTGTAAGATAGTAAACAGCTAATATCCTCACAGGGGCTTCTGCATTTATCCACCTCCACTGCAGATTTTAAAATATTCTGTTGATGTCTTTTGGTGAATTGATCATTAAGTCATATAGCTGATAAAGACTTGAGCGCATTAGAGGATTTTGATGGGATTAGTTAAAATGATCCATAAGTTGTGAGCCATATTATTATGGAGTGAGTTAGCTACAGTGTGAGGACAGAAACAATTTCCTGTGATGTTTCATCTACTGCTATTATATAGCTTTTAACCTATGGCTTGATATTCAGATAAACATTGTGAACATTAGATGCCCGCCTTGAAGGCTCAAACCTCGGTATATCATCAAAAATGTTGGAAACTTTTTTTTCTTTTAAAATAATTCACTTGAGGCAATCAAATTACCTAAACTGCAGTGGCTTAATGAGTTCAGAACACACTGGTTTTAGATGCTGAGAATTACTGTTTCAAAAACAAACAAAAAAAAAGTACTGGCAAAATACAGGAGGAATGAATTAACTGATGAGGGGGATGAGAGAGGATGGGAAGTAAACATAACAAGAAGGTGGCTCAGGAAGGTCTCGTTTCTTCATTGCTCTCCTTTTGCATCCCCAAAGAGGGGCCATGGGGGAAGGTGATGGCAAAAGTTAAGCACCTGAAATGTGAAGAAGCCCTTCCAAGGCATTTCTCCAGGGTCCTCAGGCAAGAGGGATGATGGGGAGAAATCTCTGATGGCACTGCTGAGTCTTTGGCTAGGGAGCTACCGTGGATGCAGAGAGTTTGTCACGGAAGTTGAGCAAACATGGAGATCACAGTAGAAACAGTATCAGGCTTGGGAGTGTGGGCCAAAAGGTTTGGTGAGTAGTTCGTGGGCATTTGGGACAGGGTAAAGCCTAGGGAAATGAGCAACCTTCAACAGGAGAGAGAAAACAGAAAAAAAATAAATGTTCCTCTGGCTTCCCTTTTACCCTCTTTTATGAAGAAGCTATACTATACCAAAACCCATCAAATCTTAGGTGATAGTTTTGCATTTTTTCCTAGTAGTATGTTACAAAAAGCAATCAATAGTACTATTCATAAAAATTAAAAATTACTTCACCAAAGGAGGAATTCAGGCAGAAGAATCAATGCATTTCAGTCATTCTTTTACTGGATGATCAGGTTCTGTTGTTTTTCCCAAGCAGGACAGGATTGGACTCACTCAGTCATTGAGTAGGGAATGCCAAATTAACAGCAACCTCTTGTTTAGTGCAAATGCCTTATTGTGGATGAGAAGCACAACTCACATTCTGAAATAATCTTAAAGAATCCCATGGCACTCTTTTCACAAGTGCTGTTACTTAATTGTTTTACTCTGGATGGTTTCCAACTTGAGTATATGATTTTTCTGTCTTTAACTTGTTTGAGACCTTTTTATTTTAGTAGCTTTCTCAGTGAGGCTAACTTGTAAAAAGTTGCTTCTTCAGTTGGAGCCTGCAGTTTCCAAACTATTGTGTCTTGGAGTATTCTGGCCCAGAAGTTAAATTAGCAGCAGTGTGTTTTAGGTAATTCCATGCAAAGCTTTTGAAAGGCTTTAGTATTAAATACTTTATACAGACCATTGGTATTTTAAAGCTCAAGTTGAATTAAGAGGCTGTTATTTCAATGTTGCAATGAACTGAAAATACCAGTGCTCGGTTGTTGCTTTCTCTGTTGCCGTGGTGTGTAAGTATGGGCCGGACTGAGCAATCATTATGTTGAAATGCTGATGCTTCTGTAACCTCAGCCTCACAGAGAAGAGGAATTTGGGAGTGTGAAGGAATGAAGTCTGTAATCTAAATTTTCTCCTGTGAGGCTGTGCACACCGTGCATCTTGGCAGCAGACCCTGGCAGGAACTCTGCAAAGAGAGGTTTTAAGCAATTGTCTGCGATTTAGTCCTCCAACAGGAAGGGGAAAGGAGATGGTGAGAAATTATCACCCTTGATTCGAAATTTCTAGTCCAGCCACCAAGTTGTTACGATTACAGATTTAGGAAGGTCACTGCCAGAGGGTTTGACTATTTAGATTAATAACAGAGACCTTTCATGTTAAATTAGGAGACTTGTTAATGGTTAATAGTTAAGAATCGCAAATTATCTGAAGCAATCTAAGCTGGTTAAATTAGCTCCTATGACAGGAAGATAATTTACTGACAGTAATTTGGAATGTCCCAGGACCTAATTTAATACAGTTCCTGCACATTAGATGAATTTAGGCTGTGAAAGAACAAAAGGGGCAAATGGAAAATTTGTAGTTGATGCACTGGGAAATGAGCTACTTCTGTTACATTACTGCATATCTTATTTAAAATACTGTGTAGGGAAAATGCTGAGGCAGAGTTGTCTGTTGTGGCATTCTGATCGTCTTATTTACAGATAAACATATGTCTGTTTCTTACACACAAAAAAATTCTTCAGCCAATACAGTTGTTTCATCACTTTTTGAAACTGTGTGTCATTAGTTTCATGCCAGTTGAGCCCTCCTGAGGTGTATGTGTTCTGAGGAGCTGGACAGACAGATACAATTCAGAGTGACAAGTCCAAGACCAGGCTAGTAGCAGGCAGTTGCCTGTGCTATGTTACAGCAGGAAAGGTATTAGGAGTCAAATGAAATGTGATTTCCTCGGCATGCCAGAACACAGACCCTGAGGTCCCACTCACTAGTCTAAATTCAAGTGCTAATCTTCCTGCTGTTGTATAAGGCCTGTTTTTTTGATCTCTTATTTTACAAAATTCATTATGTGTTAAGTTACAGAAAAAGCATACTTGGCTGGAGGTACCTAGTAAGAGACACTCATGTTTTTAATGTTTAAGTTTGAGGCTTAGACTTTAGGAAAAAAAAACAAGCAAAGCCCAAAATCTGCTCTGGCTAGAGGCAGAATGAGCTTGATAATTGGTTCAGTACTATAACCCAGAGTTCTTGATTCTCTTTTTTTTTCTACTTTTTATTTTTGGTTTCTTAAAAAAACCTTTTATCACTCCAATCTCTTTTGTCAGAAGTGAGACTGATGCCTATCCTTCAGCAAGGGCAGGTATTTCTCATCATATTTGCTCTTTTGAGTGACTTCTGTCCTCTGGTGTGTTTAATGACAAAATCCACTAACGAACTCCCAGCTGTGTGGTAGATCTACAGCTGGAAAGTAACAGAACTTCTCTATATGCTGGGAATTGATCCAGTAACAAACATCATAAACAAAACTACTTGTGGAATTCTTGAAATGAATGTTCCTGTGATTACAGTATTGAGCACTGTCATATATTTTAATTTGCCATCACCTCTAAGGCTTTCTTTGCCCTGGGAATCGGGTAGGTGTGGGGACACGGTTACTGAATTGAATTTTATTTTCACAGCATGGAGACTTGATTTAAATAACCTGTTTAATCATGATTAAATCATGACTGAAATCAGTAAGAAGGAACCCTTGATTAAACTATTGATTCTAATCCTGGTTTGCCTTTGTACCTCTATTATTTCCTTCAAAGCTTGCTCTTTAAAAATGGTAAATTATGCATTTCTTATTCACTACTTAAGGATGTTTTTACGCCTTGCTGTATTTTTATTGAAAATAAATTAAGCACTTTAAAATTTATTTTAATTATGATATAAATAATCCTGGATGCAGTTGCTATGCCATCACTTATTTACTAGATCACTGGTATATTTGTTTAACAAAACAATTTTTGTATGTAGAATTGATAATTACTGAGCTAAGGAATCAATATGTTGTTTGTGCTTATTAAATTTGGGTTATCAAGAAATTTTGCATGTCTGATGTTTAGATGGCAAGGAATTAGGCACTTAACCTGCATAGCTGTGGTTGTAATTCATGCAAGCAATTATATTTGTGGGTAGTGACATTTTAAAATCAAAAAAGCTTTTTTAAATTTCATTCTAACTTCTTATTGCATTATTTGCAAAAGAAAGATAGAAATAGGGGGAACAAAAATAATGAAGAACTACAAACACCACCCCAACCTCTTCTATTTTGAATTAAATAGTTTAAAGCTTGAATTAAGCTCAGTGTTAAAAGTAATTTTATTTGTATTATTAATGGCATGTATGTTAATTGTCAATAGTAATATACCTTACATCTTGATCATTCAAAATTTAATTCTAATTATTTTTCTAATTGTTTGAGAGACATCACATTTACCTTGAGAGGCCACATTGTTTCATCTATCTGAATGCTGTGACATAGTATGTTTAGCTAGCTGTTAGACAAAATTATTTGAAATTGTGTTATTTTGGCTGCTTATTCCCACTTAGTGTCGTGATTTTCTATTAAAAAATGCATATATCTGTAGAACTTGTTGCAAGTCTTTCGCCTTGATTTTTGTAAATGAAATTACTTTTCTAGAGCTCTATTCTGAAGTCCCCCTAGCTTCCTGGCAATGATCTGTCTTTCACTCTTCTAAATCAAAGAACTGCAATTTTGCTTTGAGCATTTTGGCCATTTTATGACACTGTACTTGGAGAATTAGTCACTGGACTAACAAGTTAGTCAAGTATTCTCTCTTCTTTTGCACCAGGCATGTAGATGCATACAAAGTAAACCTTCATGTGCTTAATCTATTGGTTGCTCTGGTATCTCTTGTCAGCCAGGCAGATGGTGTATCGCTTCAGTCACACAGCTGGTACAGGTTTGACTTCCCTAAACTGATCGGTAATTTTTGGTATCAACAAATACAGAGATCTTTAAGAGGTGTTCAGAAGGAGTAAGTTCAAGCAATGGCAAATTCAAGAAAGGCAGCCATAACCACAGTACACTGTGATGTTCACCAAAGTGATCAAATCATGTGCATGGCAGTTGTCCTCTCATAGTGAAATGTCTCCTTGAATACTTCAGGTCAATTGTTCTTTAACATTATTGATGTCATTTGTACTTAGCTCCTAGTCTTTCTAGGAACAAGTCAGTTTTAGATCACTTCTAGTTTTGAACAAGCATTGAGATATTACCACATTAATACATTCTTGGTGTAACTGCATATTGCCCTTCATTATATTCCAAGTACTTCTGAAAAAAATCAAGATTTTTTACAAGTTAGATTTTTATCACTGCTTTTTTGTGCTAATTCAGGAATAATTTTAGGGGAAAAGCTTATGATTAATATTGCCCTCTCTGCAGCAAAAAACTTGATAGCTCTTTGTCTAAGTTTTTTCCACCTGCTGATATGTGATAGCAGGTAGGAAATGGGAGCCTTAGAGAAGATGATGCAAGTGAATACCGCTTTTCATTACCTATGAAGAGAAATGGGTCACTGAGAAGTGAGATTAAAAATTATTGTTTGTTCCAGAGTTTGCTGTTTCATTTAGCTGGGATGGGAATGAATATAACAAGGAAAAAAAGTTGAAGAGCTTAAAACGTTTGTTTGATTTAGCTTCTGGCATCAGCAGGTACAGAAAAAGACGACTAAAAGCATTTTTAGGTATAGCTGTATCTAAAGTATTTCTAGTTCTAAAGTTTCTATGTCAAGGAATGAAGACTTGGGGCTGTAAACCAGTGGATTGAGAGGAAGGACTTAATGTTCGTTATGTCACTTCTAAAATGATAAGCATTATTTTGTATGCTTGCCTGGTGGTACTTGCATATAGGAGCTAGTTCTCCTGCGTTTCTTCTGTCACACAAATTATGCATTTTCTCAGTCTTACTATCCCATCCTATCCACTGTTACTGCACTGAAAGTGCTGTAATATCATTGAAGTCTTAAGTGGCTTGGGGCTGGTCTGGTGCCAATAGAACTGTTGTAGGGTCCTTTCCCGCTGGAGGAGCTGTTGCTTACCCTGGAACGGGATAGTGTTCCTAGCTGGATGACCACAACAGTTTGCTTGGTGACTGCTTTTTCTAATGTACAGTTGCCTTTTCTGTATGGTAGATGGCATACAGATGGTAAATCTTGAACGGGTAACTGCTGTCTCATTCCAACAGTTTAACTGCCAAATGACGGTGCTTCATTGTGACACTGCCTGTTTTTCAATCTTGAAAGCATCATTTGGCTGTGTTTTGCCTTTACTATTGCTGCTACCTCTTAAAGTACAGTGATTAATGAATATGTTGCATCATTTCAGGGATCTGCTCTTTACCTAAGAACATATAAAGATTAAATGGTAGTGGCCGTGTTTTGTTTATTTAACTTCTCAGTCCTGCAAGCTGATCTTGAAGCAGTGGATGCTATATGTGTTTCCTTCTTTCAGTAATGTACATGGAGGGGGATAAGTTATAAAACCCTGGAGTTTCTTCAGAAACATGAAAGCAAATGGTGAAGTTGTAATGTACTTCAAAGAACCGTATATTTCAAGACTACATTTTATTAATACAGAGGTAATTTAGCCCTATTTTAATTGTGTCAGTCTGGAATCAGAGCAGACTTCAAACACCTATTCTGTTCCTACCAGAAGTTAACAGTAATGCCGTTCCATTTAATCCAGAATTGACCTGAAGTCATTACAAATAAGTTGAATGGACAATGCTGAATGGACATGATCTGCTGTGGATAGTATGCTCCTATGTAATGGAGGAGCTTGGATATTGATTGGTAATTGCAACTAAGCATGGAAGTGTTAGAGAGAAAGGGATTTCATAAATATGAGGTGAATCCTCAGCGGGCTGCTGCTTCTTTACAGTAAATACTTTTTTCTCTTGCGTTTCTGTGATACCGTAGGACCTTCAAAGTTCTGATTCACAAAATTGCTTTAATAAACAGACTTCTTATTACTGCTTTGGTTCTGCTGCATGCAAGGTACTGTGACTTCAGAAGATAAGAGCAGGGGAGGAGGGTGAGGATGGAGAAAGCTGTGATTTTGGTGGCGGTAGGAGAGGATTTGTGCTTTCCTTGCCCTAGCTGAATGGATAAATTCAAACAGCTGAAGCTGTGTGAAAATTGCAAGGCAAGGAACATAAAGGAACAGAAGATTTAGATGCCAGGCCACACCTTGAATTTGGGGCCAGTGGATACACTCACTTTCAAAGATTATTCTCCTATATCCTCTTGGCAACACTGAAAGTGCCAGTTTGTAGTTCTCCATTTTGTGTATGTTAACTGTATTCTGAAAATACATTTGAAAGAAAGTTTTAATTAATCAGAACGGAGATTCGATTGTAGTACAAAGGTGCTACATATCTTCAGTACCAGCTATTAGAAAGGCTACTTACAAAGGGTACTGCATCACTTAATCAGGATTTTCCGTGAATCAAGCAAGTTCTATAGCTTCCCTCAAAGTAAATTGCTCTGTTAAAAAACAAAACCAAACCAACAAGCACTAAATTATTGCTCACTGGGAAAGGAAACACAGTTGTTTTCATGGAGTGGTGCTCTCTGTCTCTTTCTTTGCTACTCTAACCAGTTTTCTCTATACCTAATTCAGGGCATTGAGTGGAAACCCTTGTAGGATAAACTAACCCTATAAAAGCTACTTTAAAAAGGGAACCATCTTTAACCTCTGCATTAAGCAGAGAGAGTGAGAAATGGGTGACAAATTTTTGTGAGAAGGAAAGTGACCTTTTCAATTTGAATAACATTTGGTGTGGCCAAATAACACTTGTCCCTCCAGCATTTGAATATCAACTAAAAACATGTAAGCAGAATTTCTTTTAAAAAAACCCTACAAACCCTAGTCTTTTGTGTTTTTCACTCAATTATATTTCTTGCATTGTACACACAAAGATCTTGCCCCAGTGATGTAAAATGAAAATTGGATGAGTACAGCTCTAGGATGTTCAACCTACCTATCACTCTGATTAGTCCACTCTATTTTGATGTGAACTTCTGCTTTCTCTGCAGTCTAAATTAACAAGTCATTTAAATGCTTCTGTGCTTTTAATTACACCAGCAACTGCAGGGAGGCAGTGCTGATACCATACTGCTGTTCCTTGTTTCTTATGCTATGCTGTCTCATGCTTTTTCCTTTCTAACTTAGGTTGCTTCTGTGGTTGTTTCAATGCAGTTCAGATTTTGGAGGGGAAGAGTGTCTGTGAGAACTAAATTTTCTACAAGTGTGATAAGGGTGATGTTTATTTTCAGTGTGTGTTTTTTGTCTGAGCACACAGACTTAGATGTGGCTTGTGTCATTAGTCCTTGATGATGGGAGAAATTCTTTTCTGGTGGGAATAGGTCTTGTAGGATTATGGGATGGGGAAAGACTGGTTGGTGAAGACTGCCATGTGCCATCCATTATAAAGGTTCTACAGTTTTCGTTGAAGACTAATTTATTTCTGGTTGCAGAGAAGAATATGTATTCTGCTGTGGCGTTTTCCACTAGCCAGACTTAGTAAGGTTTGACAAAACTAACCATGGACAAACTTTTCCATTTTAGAAACCACACACTTGATGAAGATTTTTTTTAAAAAATTTAACATATATTTCAGTTCTGTTGTTGATTTCACGAGAATCATAGAATTGTTTACGTTGGAAAAAACATTTAAGGTCATCAGGTCCAACTGTTAACCTAGCCCAGCCAAACCTACCACTAAACAACTTCCCTAAGTACATCTACACCTGTTTTAAATACCTCCAGGGATGGTGACTCAACCACTTCCCTGAGCAGCCTGTTCCAATGCCTGACAACCTTTCCGGTGAAGAAATTTTTCCTAGTATCTAATCTAAACCTCCCACAGTGCAGCGTGTCTTGTCCTATCGCTTGTTACTTGGGAGAAGAGACCAACACCCATCTGGCTGTAACCTTGTCTCGGATAGTTGTAGGGAGTAATAAGGTCTCCCCTCAGCCTCCTTTTCCCCAGCTTCCTCAGCCACTCTTTGCAAGACATGAGCTCTAGACTGTTCACCAGCTGCTTTGCCCTTCCTTGAATGTGCTCCAGCACCAGCTATAGACTAATTATAACTAATTGTCATCTGAAAAGCAGAAAGTCAGAAGTTCTGGTCTCAGTACGTTCTTCTGAGAATACAGACTCTTCCTAAGGGCTGCGTGGAAGATGCTGAAGCACATAGGAAATAGAAGGTGATGTTTCAGATAACTCTGAATGAGAAGTGGTGGATAAATTTGTTTGTGTGTGTGTGAAAGTAGTGGTAAAAAAAGAAGAAAATCTCCTGCTTGATGTGTAATCAAGATATCCCAGCGTGATTTAGACCTTAAGTTTGATTCCAAGACATGTAATTTTCTTGAATCTCTCTTATGTGATAGACATTCTGAGTATAAGGACAAAGAAAAAACATTTAATGTCTCCAATTTACAGTTGTATCATTACACAAACACGATTTCCTATTTTAATTCAACAGTGTAGATCTTTTATCAAGCGTGTAGAACATAATTGACTACAGCAGGAATTACACTGTCATTAGGTAATAATTTGAAAGGCTGTGTATTTAAATGTGAATGCCCAAAATCTTCTACGTTTTAGGATTTTTTTCAGTAGAACCATGTCAATCTCAACAGCTGCTTATTTTGTTTCTTGGATATTTTTGTAAATATCAGCATTCTTCTGCAAATAATTTCCATGAAAACATAGCATCTTTGCTTCGTATCCTGGTGACAGAATAGTCTAAGTGCATGGGCTAAGTGATGAATTTGGCCCATGTGTTTTTTCTGGTTGAGGAAACATTATTACCTAGCAAATCAGCTCTAGCTGTCTTCGTGTGCACATCAAGTGGTCCTGATGAAAATGAAACAATAATGAAGATTTTCAATATATGCTTTCATAAAGTGTAAAGTTTTAAATTCTGAAATTGCTTTGCAAGAAAGGTGGCTGCCAAAACATCTCAGCTTGGTGTGCTTTGGTGTCACCCTTATTCAAAGGAGCTCTGTGGAGTTCTTCCTGTTGGAGGTGACTGCATAATGAAGAGCAGCCTGCAGGAAATTAATAAACCACAGTGTGCTGAAATGCACAAAAAGGTTTAAAATGTACCACTTTTAAAAAGAGATAGGCAGTTTTATCTGTGATAATCAAGGTGTATTAGTCTCTAATGGCACAGAGCAAGAAGCAAATAAGAGGTAATATGAGAGATGGTGAAAAGGTCTGAGTTTGCACTTTAAAATAGAAATAACTTTTTCACAAATGCATTAGAGAAACTAGAGACCATTAAGAAATGATGAAGAAGATAAAATTATTAATCACAGAGATACTAAGTGCCTTTTTTCAAATCCTGTTTCTATTTAGCAGAAATAGTCTGTGTGTGCTGCTGCATGATAAGAGTGTAATGGATGTAAGTAAAAACTGAACTCCAGTGGATCAAATGAAATGCTGCTTGGAAACTCTGCTTACAAATAAATCAACAAGTCCAAGCAGTTGTCACCAAAGTGTATCAAGGGAACCAGCAAACTAATTTGCAGTAACAGCGACACTGACTAGAGCCAGAGAAGTGTCTGAAGACTGGAGAAGAGCATGAGGAGCTTTTAGGGGAGAACTTGAGTGCGTCTTCTGTTTGGTGGAATATATAATGTAATATAATATGGAAATCAATAAGTGTCTAGAATGTAAAGGAACCATAAGCAAAAGCACTTACAGGCTTCTAGCAAATTAATCTTGCCAAACTTCCTTTGTTTTGTTTTCCTGAAGAGTAGCATGCCATTAAAGAGAAAGCAGCAGCATCCCAAGTTCAAAATAGTTCCAAGTGTAATGCTTCCCAATAGCGAAGTTGGATAGCTGAATACATACCAACCTTCTCTGGATTTTCACCTTCACTTAAGTAAACAGATATGACTCATTAACTTTCTATTTAGGACATTCTGCAATTGGGAGACAAAGTAAAATACGCCCATTTGCATCCTGCTCAGTGAAGGAGCCTGTATCAGGAGATGCTGATCTTTCACATAGTCTGTTAGAAAGCTGGTAATTTTAGTGAGAGCTCTAAATTAATTAGTGCCTTTTTGTATGGTAGTTGTTCTACTGATGGGAGGTCTGTGGAAGGATAAAATCTGAGAGTGTAATGTGTTTCCAGATAGATAACTAAGAGTGTAAAATCTACAGAATCCTTAGGTGGTTTTAGTGTTTGACACTGAAATAAGATAAGCAGGCTGGGTGATTCTGTATAGCTGCCACTAGGGAGAAAACATTCTGGTTTACCTCTGCAAAGGTGTAAGATGAAGTTTTTACTCCCTTGATTTGCTTCTTCAAAAGTGTGTGCAGGAAATGAGCATCTAAGTGTGAGCTGCATCCCATGTTCAGTCAAAGCATACCTTGTTTCTGAAGAATATGGAATTTCTGTGCAGCTTCCCATTTTTGGAAGCCGGCCGATTTAACAAGCTTATTAGATATGAAGCTCTGAGAAGGGGAGTGGATTGTTGAAAGGGAACTCAGAGACGGGTCATATGTTGAAGTTTGTTTCGTGGTTTTGGTTTTGTTGTGGTTTTGTGGGTTTTTTTAAACAGAAAGGCAGCCAGGTTTTTCTAGGGGAGGCAATAGACAAGAAGTAACTGAGATTCATACTAATTCTTTGTTGAATAAAAATAGGCAGTGCAATATTCCATGAAATGTCAGCAGATTTCTACAACAGAAGTAAATGAGCTTCATAAATCTGTACCTGGATAACTGCATTATTTGCTGTGTAGTATTAGTGATCTTAAACTCTCATAGCTCTTTATTTGGAGTGGAATTTTGGGAACATGAAACTCCAGCTTTGAATCATTCAGTATATCCGGTAAATGAGTATTTTTCATTTTAAGCACTGCATGTGGCATACTTATTTTTCAGGGTTTGCCATCTTGCTTTTGTCTGTGTTGCCAATCATTTTGTGGTTTGTGTTCCTGCACATCGATGGTTTTTGAGTCTAGTATTTTTTATAAGTTTTCAGGAAGTGATAATAGCTGGAAGTCACAGCTGAGTATGCCTGCCTATTAGATCTAGTTTTCCCACAGCAAGACTTCATGGCCTGATATGCTGAAATATGAGCTTGCATACAGTTTCCGTGCTGAGGAGAAGAATAATGGACTGCAAAACACATTCTGTTGCTATTAGCTTTTCAAGTGGATAGAGCTATTCACTGGAAAAAGAGCGTGCTACAGCAATTAAGTTCATCCCTATGCTCAGTCAGCTTGCCATTTCCAGAAATGAGCTGGACATCTCTTTTGCAAAGAGGCTAATGTTTTGTTGATGGTAGGAATTATTAACTGAATCTCTAAACTGGGAAAGTTTGGAGCACAGTATAAGACTGTAAAGGAATTCTTTACCATTAGTAATAAGGCTCTTATGATTGTGTGATACACTGAACCAGTTAAATCACTCTTTGCAACAAATGGGAAGGCTTTCACGTGACTGTTTACTTTGTGTGTAGATAGGACCTCACTGCTGAGACAATGGTGGTCAGTGAAAGGCATTACTCATTTCAGAACAGCTGTATGACCACTGTGCATCAAACACTGCTTTTCTGCATTTAATGTTCACTAGATACTTTTTGTCTCTTACACGAGCATCTCTGTATACGTGTGGGGTCAGATAGGGAAATCACACAAGTGAGTGTTTCATTACTCTTGGAGGAGAAGGGGCAATACATGTTGAACTAGTAGAGTCAGTATGGCAGAGTGTCTTTGAGGATGAAAAGGAAAATATTTATTGGAGGACTGTTGGTGAAGACTGCAGGCCTGCCAGCGG
>VZTU01019101.1:0-38332 GCA_013400835.1 Zapornia atra
ATATATACACACACACACCCCTATATATACTTACAACATAATTACAAAACAGTTGAAGTTGTAGTTTTCAATCATCCTTCTCAAGCAGGGCCTTCCAGAGCCAGTTGATAAGGACTGTGTCCACCCAGTTTTTTAATACCTCCAAGGATGGATATTCCATCACCTCCCTGGGCAACATGCCCCACTGTTTGTTTACCCTCATGGTGAAAAACTGTTTCCTGCTGTTCAGACAGAACCTTCTGTGTTTCAGTTTGTGACCATTGCCTCTGCTCCTGTCACTGGGCACCAATGAAAAGAGACTGTTTCTGTCCTCTTTGCATCCTCCCTTCAGTTATTGATGTAGACTCCAGGCTGAACAGTCCCAGTTCTCTCAGCCTTTCCTCATAGAAGCGATGCTACAACCCTTAATCAACTTTGTGGTCTTTCATGGGAGTCCATCAAATATGTCCCTGTCTCTCTTATGCTGAAGAGCCTAGAACTGGACACAGTACTCCAGGTATGGCCTCACCCATGCTGACCAGAGGGGGAAAGTTACCTCCTTCAGCCTCCTGGCAATATTTGACTAATGCAGCCCAGGTTACTATTTACTTTCTTACTGCAAGGGCACATTTCTGGCTTATGAAAGTATATGTGTATTTACATACATATGTCCTGATTTATCCTGTTGATGATGGAAAAGAAAAAGAAAAAAAAAAGGATTAAAAGACATTTTAGTTTTACATGTGTGGTGGTTTTGGACCTAACNTTCTTTTCTTGAGATACGGGATTGATTGGTATGCCCTTGTTCTTTTCAGAATGCCAGCTCTTGCCTAAAGATACATATACCCCAGTTTTATTTCACCAGATTTTTACTCGCTGACAGTATGAAGTTTAATAGCAGCTTTAAAATTCAGTTTCAATAAAACAGGCTAAAATATCTTCTGAAGAATGGAAATCTAAAGGGAATAGTATGCAACTATCAAATCTTCCACCTTTCTGTAACTTGGAACTCAGCCCAGATTTATAGTGATTATCTGAATCTAAAAATGCCTAAGATTCACTTCAATTAAAATTAAGGATTCAGATTCTCAATAGGACTTAGGAGCTTGCATTCAGTTTAAATTATACCAACATTAGAGTTAGGAGCCTAAGTGACTTTGTGTACCTGTGTGTAGGTACATAATGTAGAGACCAAGAAGGTGAATTCACTCCCTACCTGTCTGAATGCCCCAGTGCCAAAGATGCTAATATTTATATTAGAAGATTTTGCAGACTGAAGTTCCATTGCATATTGTATTTTGAGACATGCCAGCTCTTGTTTATTCAAGATTTAAGTAGCTGTGTGTGCCTCTCTCAAAAATCCCCACTTTGACTACGCCCATGCAAGCTGTCAGTGTTAAGCCCCTCAGTATGGTGAGTAAAACAAGAACCAAGGAGGAAAAGAACTAAATTTTAGTCTGTCATCAGCAGGAGGGCCATTGAACTCTGATGTGCTCCACAGGAAAGTTCACCAGGACTATGAGTAAAGAGAGGTTAATTAAAAAAAACCAAAACAACAATCTGATACAAAGATGGTGCCAAAGGAGACTGTTCTCAGTTGTTTAGACAGTGATTCAGTTTAGACAATGAAGAGCCTGTGGAGCTGGGAGCCTGGATTTTTTCTGTGTGGGACCTCTGCAGCCCCCATCGGGACACTCATGCAGAAAGGAATCAAAGACACGTGGGAACAGGGAGAGACTAGGCAAGGGTTAGCCTAGCTCTAAAAGTACATCTCCTCTTGCAACCCTGGGTTACAATCACTCTTTCAGGAATCCTTTCTCACCAACACCAACCCTTTAGTAACTGCCTCTGGATTTAACATCAGACTTCCTTTTCTTCAACAAGAGTAATTTCACATTTTGTGTTAAATGGTAGCCTCTAAAGACCTGACAGAAAATGTTCTAATCCTAACTTTTCTGAAAGCCTGAGAGTAGATTCTATGATGAACTCCATCTCTGTACAGTGAAGTTGTAGATTCACAAAATACCAGACCAATACAAGTCTAGATCCCAACTTTGACTCTTTTTGAAAGGGTATTCTAACCAGAGGACTTTTGCATAAAAGATAGGGTCTGCTGCTGAAATCACATACACAAGTAAGTTCTAAGATGATTGCAAAGTGACTTATATCATAGATGCGCTTCACTGAATCTCAGGTAAACATCCAAATCCAAGCAAGTGGTGGATTTCCAGATGCAATTCTCCTATCTATCCTTATTTCACACATATCTACTTCATATATAGATCTTGCTTGTTCAATAAATGTTTAACTTTCCCCACTGACTATGGAAGAATTGAAAACCTGACACGAAAAACTCTTAATTTTGGTCCAAAAGCCAGATGTGTCATTTTCAGCTCTGGTAATAGTGCATGAAAACCTAAGTCTGTAAGACTCTGAACCAAAAAACTTTTAACCATATGTGGAAACTTCCTCATATGTGACATAAGGTGATAATAGCTCAGATCCTGGAAATTACGTGTGTTTGAACACGTATCCCTTTCTTTATAACTGTAGGAAAGGCCTAATCATTTTGCACATCTCACAATAAAAATTGAGTAGATTGGACTTTTGGGCTGTTTTTCAAGTGAGGAGATGAGGCTTACAAGAAACCAAAAAAACCTCAGAAGACAATGTTTTCAGACTGGAATAATTCACAAACTGTAAACTTGCTTATTAACTCCCTTTGTAGTTCAGGCTTACATCTAATTCAGTTGAGGGCAAGCATTTTGACTTCAGTGGTTTTAATAAATGAAGATCAATCATGTGTTCTTCTAGACAAATATAGTACACATAGTATAGAGGTGTCAAAATTAGTAAGATTCCATGGTTTAAAGTCAGGTGAGCCTAAACCTCTGCTTTATTTCTATTTGCCATACTGCAAAATATTCACAAAGTGATCAGCCATGTCTCATGCCAGATGTTTCTTTCAGGTGGCCTTATGGAGTTTGCCTGATGCAGAGTACATGATGAAGGAAGGACACCGAATCTGTGTGGCTGCTGTAAGAGCTGGAAACAATGCCCATGTTTGTCCAAATAAAATTAGATGAACTAAATGGATTAAACAATTTACATTTTTTTTGTCCCACTTCTGCCTAAAAACTCTGTAATCTAGAGATTTCCCACAGGATAGATAAGCTGATTTTCATCTATTCCAAGGTACAGCTCCAATGAGAATTCATGGCAGCAACCCAAGACAAAGTAGTCAGAGAGAAAGTATCAGTATAAAATCCCACTAGGCTGCATACAGCACATTACAACACACAAGTGTGGAAGATAAATTAATTCCAGCATCACATACTGTTGTTCCTCATATTTGGCTGAAGTTCTGTATTCCCTAGTGACCTGGTGCAAAATATGTATTTCACAGGACAGTCAACATGCCAGATATCTGGCCATCATCACTATTATCTTTCTGCAGCTATTGGCAGGGGAAAAAGCCTCTTGAATAATGTTACTTTTTCAAGATAAAAGACGGGGGAATATCAAAACCTCAGTGGAACCAATTCTTGCAGAAAGAAACAGGAAATAAATGCAGAGACCTCAAAAATACGCTCTGTAATTAGTTACTAAATAAGGTGGAGGTGTTTCAATATCTGAAATACCCTTATTGATTCATAGGAGGAAATCTACTCACAGGCAGTTGTGTAGCCTCAGTAACCTAAGCTATGAAATAGCAGCAGGCTGCCAGAGATGCAGAGTAACATGTTTCCCAGTATCTCTTGTGCCAGTGCTGGCATCCTGGAAAGTGGGGTTTCAGCTGTTGTAATGGGACAATACAGATCTGTGGCTACTTCTGAACCTTGATCAGCCTGTAAACATAATTCAGTTTCCACCCCTCAGTTCTCTACCAACATTAAGCCCATGTCATTCCTTTGGCTTTGTCCTTTCCTTCATACAAACAGCTCAGCCTAGGCTCTTGCTCTTCATCTTTAGAACAGCAAAACTCAGCTTGGTCTGCAGTGCTGAGAAGCTGAAACTGCTGGTGAGCATTTTTATTTTTTTCCTCCCCAACTGAGTCTAATAGTACCTTTATTCACCTCACAACACTTTTGTCTCTCATTTTTCTTCTTTTTTTTTTGGTCACATAGCATAGCAGCTTTGACAACTACATAATATCCCTAAGTGTTTAAAAGTGCTCATTACAGGCTTCCTTTGGGAACTGCTAAGTTTTACTCTTACTAGTCACTTATTGCCTTTAAATATTCAGTATTTTTTGATGAAAAAGGAGTCTTTGAGATAATGGGAGAAAAAAATATTTCCATTTTCTTTGCAGCTTTCTCCAATTCATCAAGACACCATTACAACTTTTCACTTCAAATGCTTGAAATTAGTTCCTCTAATGAGAAATAAAAAGCCAAGGATCAATATTCCTAAACTTTAATAATATGGTCCAGAGTACCACAATAGGAGCTTTATTTTTAAACTGAGCTCCGGAGTTATTGAAGAATCAATTTCTCATATGTCCTATGCTTCTACTTCCAACCATTTTATCACTGGACTCTGCAGTTTCTCAGCATCTCTTTTGTATTCTGAGGGGATCAAGCTGGATGTTTTTCCAGGTGCAGCCACATGAGTGTGCAATAAAGGGGAACAATCACATCCTATGACCACCTCTCCACCTATGCATTTGTTAGTTCAGCTCATTACGTGTGACCTTTACCACTGCTAGGATACGCTACTGTCTAACGTCCAGCTTGTGGTCCACCAGGTCCCCAGGTCTGTTTCTGCAGATTTATTATTGAGCCTATCAGCTCCCAACCTTTATCCAAGCACAGAGTGGAACCAGCCCAGATGCAAGATTTTGCCTCTGGCTCTGTTGAACTTTATGCAGTCCTTGCTGGCCAATTCCTCCAGCTGGCTGAGGTTGTTCTGAGTGGCACCCATGTCCTCTAGTGTATCTTTTGGTCCCCCCCAGGAAGCAATGCTGGAAATGGCTTCTCACTTGTTCAAAAAAGGACAGTTTTTTAATCTTCAGGGCAGAAGGCAATGTTTGTCTGCATAAGCAGGTCATGTCTTGTCAGACAATTAATAGGTAACTTCGTTTAATACTTCTTTTCTTGGTTGTGATTTGTTCTTGCACTTGTTTTACAAAATTCAGAAGCAGGGATTGTGAAGAGCAGCCAAATCATCAGACTTTTGATATCTGGGAGTATTGCTCCCTGGTTGGCATGCTGTATGCAAGGCCACACAACTCTCAAGTGTAGCCAACAGTGACACTGAACACATTTCAAGAATGTAAATATGCCTTAAATCTTTACCTAAGAACTGACCTGTCTATGCCTTTCAATGGCATCAGAGTAGAGATCTGCAGAACCAGCTGGTGCACTTGCAGAAGAAGCACAGTACAGAACAGTACACTGCAGGTCTCAGACCATCAGCTTCCCAGGAAAGGCTATCCAGAACAGCAGCACTGCTGAAACAACCATTGCTATTTCTACAGGGTTGGATATACACAGACACAGCAGGTTAAAGGATCTTTATGCTCCACCTACTATATTGTGCATATTGCCTTACATTTTCTGCTTGCACCTGCTTGAACTGACAAGCATTCACTTTTGCAGCATAATTTTGGGCCAATTATTTAACTATTACCCTTATAAACCTACTGTTTAAAATGCTTTAGAATTTATAGTTCTTTAAAATGTACCAGTGATTATAAATGGGTCATTGTCATGCTTGTAGTAACCTCAGTGAAAGCAGTGACACCAGGACTTAACTGTAGCCAGGACTGCAGTTGTTCTCTGAAAAAAAATGTCTTTTATATATAGGTATAACTGATGCATTATCCCAGCTTAAATTATATTTAATGTCTTTAAGAAACATGCTCTTTGTAATAGAGTTTTACTATTTATGGAATCTAGAATGTATACAATCCATGAAGATGACATTTGGAATCTATAATTCTAATTTCCTGAATAATATTTTTATTCTTTGATACAGAAAGGCATATCATTTACAAGAACAACAATAATAATAATTAATATCATTATCTGAATATATTAGAAGTCATTTTAGATTCATATAAACATGGAAGCTGTCTCTACTTTCATTGGAGTACCATGACCTAAAATAATAGCTCAGGTATAGTTGCAAATGCTCAATAGAAATAATTATGTGGGTAATGCGAAAGGTTTTGGTCAACACACTGAAGTTAATAGAAAGCTGTAGAAGAAAGCTGGCTGGCTGTTTTATTTCTTGGAATAGTACCAGGAGGAATACTTTACTTTTGTCACAGGGGAAGCCTTTTTTATTGATGAGGTAATAAGCAAAAAGGTACTGGTCAGTGTCAGTCTGTAGCACTGGTCGCTTTGTTCAGAGCAGCGTGGTATCTTTTGACACTGTGATGAGCGTGTCTCAATACAGACTACATCGAGGATTTGTGATGATACCAATCATGATCAATTAAGTCACTACAGCCTTAAAAGGCATTGATAAAATATTTGGAAAGTCATTGTGGCCCTTTTTGGTATTTTCAATACATGAAAATGAAAGGTAATTGAAGTTTAAGCAGACAAAGATAAATTTTATTTCATAGCATGCAAACACGCACAAACTGCAGAAATGCATGCATTAGAAGTCTTGGAATATCAAAAGGAATTTTTTACAAATGTGTCTGATTTTTTTAAGATCCTTTTGTCAATACTTGACAATACTTTGTCAATACTTTAACACCTGTTAGTCATTTTATTTTGTCATCTTAAAGAAGTTATGAGTGTGAAAACAAAACAAACAGGCAGCAAGGTTTCTTTTCAGGAGCAATGAAAATTTCCATTGATTCAGTGAAACTAATCTTGCAGCTTTTACTCATTAATACTCTTCCCAGTAAGCAGAGAGAAATGGGACTCATGAAGCTTAATAAAACTTAAAAAAATGGTTTTGATTCATTATGTTGTTTCTGTTCATACTGATTAATTATCAAATTCTTGCTATTGGAGTTTACTTGGGTTATCTGACAAATATTTAGCAAAACACTTCAGAAAAGAAAAGAATGAACTAGGGAACCGGTTAATTAAAACCATTAACAAATAGACAGTATAGCAGAGAGTATTTCACAAGTGAAAATAACTGTAATGTGCCATCTTAATGCAGCTCTTAACAATAATGCACACATTGTTGCCTCATTCTAGTTCTTCGGGGACCATGCAGCAGTGATCTAAGTACCCTGACAGTAAGAAGCCTTCACAGAGTTATTTTTTAGGAATTATACAGGGTAAAGTACAATCAACTATTTTATCTATAGTGGCACTTAATACAACACAGGTTTATTTCAAGCTTCATTTTCTGCAGAACAGCTTGTCAGTCATGTTAGATTATGGTACTCTTGGAAATGTCAAACAGAAATTTGAGTATGCCTGAGGCATGTCACATTGTGAAAGGTTTCCATCAGGAGCTTTTCATAATAGGTTGGGGGGGGGTATTAGAACAAAATTTAACTATAACTTTAAGACTTCAAAATGCCCTTTTTAATCCTGAAATTATAGGTATTGAGCCATGCCATAACTGCACATTCCTTCTCCCCCTTCTGAGGATTAAAACAAGCATATTGTATAAGTAATTATCTATTTCTGTGAAAATAATGTGCATTTCTTAATGTAAAATGGAGTGCAAACATCAGTTTGTATTGTCACTTCAGATTATCTCACATTCATCAACTCATTATAATCTGATGAACTGTGGTATACTATATCCACCATCTGCAAAGCTTTTGCGCTAATTTAAAATGCTTCCTGCTCATGTCTTTCATCCAGGAAATTTATTCCTTCTATTGTCAGTACATCTTGACAGTTGTACAAATAAGTCAGATGAGTTTGGGTACTTTTTGTTCAATCACTTTGCTTTTGCAGAATCTTTGAAAGCTCTTGGGTATCCAGATTTTAGGAGCCAAACCTCTTGGCTGGATTTAGAAGAAGGAAGCTCAGCTATTATGTCAGCCTGATGGAATTTCCATGCTCTCACAGGCTCAGGACTAGACTGCAGGTGCTTAGATACAGCTTATTAGAGCTAAGAGAATTTAAAAAAAAAGTAATTAGCAACGTGCCCTTGCTGACAGGTTTTTAAAATAGAATTAATAGTAATTTATTTTAAAAAAAAACCAAAACAAAACAAACCAGAATGCAAATCCAGTATGTCACTTACAGGTTATTGTTTGATACAATGGGGAATTCACTATTGCAGTTTGGAAGTATGACCACACTGATTACAATCACAACGATCCACAAAATACTCTGCACAAAGATCCACAAAATACTCTGCTGCCAACACGCCCAGCAGAGCCACAAAATACTCTGCACAAAGATCCACAAAATACTCTGCTGCCAACACTCGCAGCAGAGCCACAAACCCCAGGGTTACACTCCCCGTAGGCAATTCCACAAAATACTCACAAAATTCTCTTAAAGATCCACAAAATACTCTGCACAAAGATCCACAAAATACTTTGCACAAAGATCCACAAAATACTCTTATTACAACCGCTATAGCTTCCCCAAAACACACGATCACAGTTCACAGGCACACAAAATATTACCCATATGTTAGTCACTCAGAACGACACACTTAAAACATATCAAATAGTCACTTACCCCGTCTCTCAGGTAAGGGTTCCAAATACGTTACCTCAGCCAGCAGCCCGGCTAAGGGGGAAGGGTCTCCTCCTAGAGTTGGAGGTACGGCTCTCCCAAATATGAGCTCGAATGCCAGGGTTTTTATGTGGTTAATTTTGCTGATGTGTGTGACGGGATGCAGGGCTGGGCCTGACATCTTCGGCCCTATCTCTTGCATATCCCCATTGTCTTGGCCCATTGAAACCAAATGGGGACCCTTAGGGCTTGTCAAACAGTTTAAGTAGTGGTTTGATTGGGACTCAGGACATAGGTTTGTGGAAGGAAGTCAAGGCTTAGCAAGGCTCCATGCAGGTTTTTCAGGTTCTGTGAAGTGCCCGCTTCAGTCTGTCTACAACACCACTCAAGTCGGAGCCATCTAGACAGCTCCCCATGAGGTGTAAAGAGCTTATCAGTAGCCCAAGACTGAGCTGCGTATTACAGCTCCCCGTAGGCCGCCTGCTCTGTCTAGGCATTATTGAAACCTGTGTGTGTAGCTCAGCCTTACATCTGCATACTCACCCTTTCAGATGTGGTTGGTTGCTTTGCAGAGGTCTTTCTTATTAACTATCAAAGTAAGAGACAAAATTTCCATGTTACAATTCAACAGCAGAATTAAGTACTCATTTAACTGTAAGTACGTGATGGATTCTGTGGGCTCCAGTGTAGCTTCCTAAATGGTAATGTTATCACTTCATTCTTTGGAGCTCTTTTTTGTTTAAACTTTCTTGCTTTCTTGTTGCCTTCTACTAGTTGAAAAATCTATTAGGTGATCTATCATTATGATGAACACATGTTACCATTATCAATAGTGTCAAACATCTACCTGCATTTTAAAGCAAAATTGCTTGTCTAGTTTCTACTCAAGAAAATATTCACCATTGCAACTAAAGTATTTCTCTTTTTTTCCCCACCTTTTTGCCTTATCTTATTATCCTTGATATCCCTTACAGATCTCGACCTTTGGCTTTCGTTGGGGCATGGAGATCCACAAGGCTGACATGAGAAGAGCCGAAGGAGGGATACTTACAGCAGCAGGACAGCCCTGTTTTGGCTAGAGACTGTGGAGCAAACAGATAAATGGTTTCTACACACAAGCTTGAAGACCATGGTGACTGGAGTGAGGCCTTTGGCTAATTGTCCATGAAATTAATATTAAATCTGATACCCTGATAAAATAAATATTAAACCGGATATGATAAGGAGCTAAAAGGAGTACCTGCTAAACGTATATCACCACAGTACTCAACTCTCCACCCAAATGATGTTAAATGTCATCCCAAGGAGCAGAACAGCTAAGGTTGGGGTATAAAGGGTATTGAGGAAGTTACCCCTGGATGGAGAGATGAGATTGAAACCCCAAAGAGGCAGTCAACAGGCTGTGCTCCTTCTCCTCAACCCAAGATAAGGACATCTTAGTAAGAATGCAACTTCACTTGTTGGTGAAGAATACCTGATCCAGCACTTTTCTGGCATTATAGTGATATATTATCGCTATTGCAGTAAGTGCACTTATCAGTGGCAATCCCAAACTCTTTTTATCTGTTGTTTTAATAAACTTTCTATCAGTTTCAGCTTCACAAACCTCTCTCAGTTACAGTGCTTTGGTGGCTCTGACAGGCAAACATTGGCTCTGATATGTATAATCCTTTAGACATAAACCATTGACCAAGTCTGGGAGTATGACTGGATCTAGCCGCACCTAGTCTCCTCTCTGAGAAGGAGTTTAGAAAGCAAGGGTGTCCTTTCTGAACCTCATGACTCAATGGGAGGGTTTCCCTCAGCCACACCCTTTATATGACAACCAATCATCAGCATTAGGCACCTGAGCCAAGTGTTGGGTGCATTCCCCAGCTCAGCTCTGCAGCCCCAAGGTGGCCCCTGAATGTTTGCATTCCAGGCTTGTTACAAGACAGTACCTTGACTATTTCTTATCCCATCCCTAAAGGAAATTTAACTCCTTTACATTAAGTCATTCCATCTCTAACATTCCTGTTTCCAACCAGTTTTACTCATTCTGTAGCTGGGCTGCCTTACCCTCCACAACAGATCACTCTTTAGTCACAAACTATCACTGTAGAATAGTTAGAATGTTTAATTTCCCATGAACTTTCCTAACCACACCTCTTCAGCCTTCTTCAGCCTGAAGAAGACATATCTGGTGGGTGGACTCTTAATGGCAGCCTTCCAATACCTATAAGGATGTTATCAAAAAGATGGAACCAGGCTCCAAGCATCATTGGGCATAAATTGAAACAAGAGAGGTTCAGGCTGCATTAAGGAAAAGCCCATGAGGTCAGTCAAGCAATGAATCAAGTTGCTCAAAAAGGTTGTTCAGTCTTCATCCTTGGAGGTTTTCAAGATCTGACAGGATAAAAAATAAGCAGCCTAGTTTGATCTCATAACTCACTGTGTCTTGAGCAAGAGGTTGGACTAGAGACCCCCAGAGGTCCATTTCAATATGAAATATTTTACAGTAAAAATAAAGATATGGAGTTGATATGTATTTCTGTTCTTTCAACGTACAGGAGAATCTCAAACGTGGGATATTTGTGCTCCAGGGTGTAGTAACAGACTTCTAAAGGACTTTAATGGATCTTCTTTATATCTCAGGTATATATTTGGGAACACACTACATCCCTGAAATCATCAAATAAAACCATCTTTTTCATTCAAGATCTCAATGACAACTTCTGACCTAAATTTTTGCTTCTTCTGAATACTGCACCTGGTCTCACCCTCTTTCCAGGTCTTCTGTTTCTGTTACAGACATTTATAAGGAAAAAAATCCCAACTAAACAGCCAGAATCTTCTCATCCCTGAACACTTAACTAGTAAAAAGATATTGGGTGCTTATGTGGGCCTCCTATTAAAGAAGTACTTAAAATAATTCAAACACCGTGTATTCAGTTTGATCTTTCAGAGGAGTATTATGACAAGAAAATCTATGCTATTGACAACATTAATTACTTTTCTTAACATCTTGCTTAAATTCCCTCCCCTGGGTAACGAGAAAATAGCCAGTGAATGTTCTGAGCTGTGCATAAATCCAGCAGCTGCTGACAAGGAGGAAAGAGGATGTTTTGGAAAGACTGAAACTGGTGCATGCTGTCTCTGGGAGCCTCAGGGCTGTTTTGAGGTAAGTATGCACAAAAACTTGTCTGAACATTTTTAATGGAAGTCATTTTGTGTCTTCATGACTGTCCTGGTTTCAGCTGAGATAGAGTTCCTTTTCTTCATAGTAGCTACTATGGAGCTATGTTTTGGATTTGTGCTGAAAACAGTGATGATAAGATAGAGAAGCTTTTTTTATATAGAGGTGGTTTTGTTCTTGCTGAGCAGTGCTTACACAAAGCCAAGGCCTTTTCAGTGAGCTGGCTGAGGGTGCACAAGCAGCTGGGAGGGGTCACAGCTGGGANTTTTTGTTTTGCATGGCTTTTGCTTTACCAATTAAACTGTCTTTACCTCAACCCACGCGTTTTCTCACTTTTACCCTTTCGATTGTCTCTGCCATCCCACCATGGGGGAATGAGCACGTGGCTGGGTGGTGCTTGGCTGCTGGCTAGGGCAAAACCTTGGCAATGGCATTTAGTCTGATTATTTACCTTTTCATTGTAGAAAGAACTGTAATGATCTACTCTGCAGAACAGCATTTCTTTCTTTCCTACTGCAAACCATAAATAGCCTCTTTGTCATACTACTTCTATGCTATACGTTACTGCAGCTTCTTTTTCTCTTCTTTCACGTTGCTGCAATGAACAGTATGAAGACTAGTTTTTAAATTCATACATCCCAGCATAAAAGCTAGTCTTTATTTTCTTCATGTTTTTCACTGAGCATGTACATATTTTAGCTGCATTTATTTTCTTATGTCTTATTCATGGAGGAAAACGTGTCTTAAAACTGAAGTGTGTCTAGGTCACAGTTAAGACGTTTAAGTCAACAGCTTAAGAAAAAGAGTCTCTTAAATTTTCAGTCAACCTGAATGAAGGTAGGGAAAATTGTGTTTCTGTAGTTGTTCCAAGTTATGGAATGGTATAACCATGACCATACCAGAGTTGGGGTTTTTTTGTAGCAGTAAGAAGATAAGGTGTGTGTGTGTGGGGAAATGTAGTTAGACACACAAATATCCAGGGAGCCTCCATTCCAAAGTCTAAGTACAAGAATGGAAAGAATAACTTAATCTTTAAAAGAAATAAATTAATAGAAGATTCATGTTATTATACCACTTAAACATGTCACTGCAGGAAGAGAAGACAAAAGCATAAAAGATGACCCTTGAGGACCCATGTTTCAAAAATCTTTACTAAAATTATATCTAAGGTGGAAGAGGGGAAAGGCACAAGGAAAGTCTTGACAGCCTAGAAGAAATAGGGGATATCATGTGATACAGGTGAATATTATTGGAAAAGCATTCAGATTTGAAATTGTTATTCTCATAATACGGTCTGAGCTCGGTGTACGTACATGAACCCAAATATTTTATTTTCCCCCTGGTGGAAATTAAAAAAAAAGCCTCTTAAAAATTACTTTCTTTTAAATCTTTAATATCTCAACATGACACTTAAGCAAGCTGATAGATCACAGTATTAATCAGTAATGTGATAGGGTCTGTTTTCATTTTGTCCTCTCTCAGCTAATAGATGTGTATTCATTTCTTAAAATTTCCCCATGTTTAAAAGCACCATCAGTTTACAAACTTTGATTCTTCCTTATGCACTGCTTTACCATGTAAAATTCTAAAGCCAACCAGATTCAGCAAGGAGCATAGATCTATCAGAAGGTTGCTGAATGATTTCATGCCCTTCTTTGTGCAGTTTTCCTACCCTCAACATAAATAAGACTCACATCTGAGCTAGTTAGGTGCCTTCTTGGACCTGAGGTTAATGTCCTTGGACTCTGAATATTCTGCAGTGAAGACAACAGCATCCAGGGTAAAGACTTTAGCTTCTTGTCATATAGTAAATAAACATTTTGAAAGTGTCATTCTCCAGAAATTCTAAAAACTTCTTAAATTAAGTTTGAGACGTGTAAAATGAATCATCTTCTTGTTCCTATTTGCCTACACTCACTAGAGAAATTGCCTGAATGACTTAAAGACCTATTTTTAGAATTAAAGTTGGATGCAATAAATCCAACCCTTGCAGTTTTATCTTTATCTTGTCTTTATTCAACTTGAATTCCACTTTCATCTACATACTAGGTAGAGCAGTGTAGGGTTTTTAAAATACCTTAAGATCCTTGGATGAAAGGCACTACAGAAGAGCAAAGCTATTATCAACTTTGACTATATGTCTGCAGTTCCTTATAACATATTTGCTATGTTATTATTTCTAATGTCATCGCTCTTTTACTCTCAGATGACATCTTTGATGATAACGTGATTTACTGTCTAATGGTATTTTATTTACTATTCATGTATCTCTGTTACCTTTCAAAAATAACTGATTGATTTCATAGTGCTCTTTGATCAGTGTTCTTTTGTCACTAGTTAAGCTATTTACTTTCTCAAACTGATTAATTTTACTAGAAGTAGTTTTTGTTTGGTTTTGTTTTTCTGCCTATTTTTCTGTCTTGACCTATTAAGACAATGTATATTACCATCAAAGTGTATTCTGTAAAGTCTGTCATTACTTCAGGCTAGTTAGGGACAGAAGTTGCATCCAGCAGAAACAGTCTTTCATTGTATCTTCCACTGGATATTTCAACTTGCTTTGAAACTGAATTTATGCCAGAGAAAAAAAAAGTCTGAACGTCTTGAAATGTTTTCAGTGCACAAAGAATACTCTTTCAGGACAGAATACTCCAATATTTTCCCCCAAGCATTCATTTATCATAGCATTTATTACCTTTTATGTAACTTTTAAAATATTCTCACAGTAAGTGAAAGCTAAAAGAATTCCAGTTGTATCCAAACATACACATCAGTAATTTTCAATACTTTTAATGCACGGGGCCCTATTTTCAGGCAAGCTATGAGTGTTTATAGAGACACCACATACACAGGAGGCTATATAGCATATGTGGTTGGGTTTCTTCCTTTTGATATTAACTACAAACAATAAAAATGTTTCACAAAATGTAAGGGATAGATAAATCCAAATCTGTAAATGACTGTGGTGATGCCCTGGGGCTTTTTGCAACCCCAACATTGTGTCTATGTCTTGGTTACATGTGCAGTGAGTTGGGATGATCAGACACTCCTGTACCTGGAACCCCCACTACCTAATTGTAGCCTGATCTGGAAAGTACCAGAATTACCTGAAAAGAATTATGGCTGAAAATAATTATCTGCTGACATACTGATGAAGGAAAAGGGTTCAAAGATCATCTTCCAACAAAGAATAGTGAATAGAATCTGGTGTAGTCTCAGTTGCAGCATTTATTGCATTTTCAGATGAAATAGTTACAAATATACGTGAGTGGATGAATGAATGCCGAGATCTCTTGGCTATATTTGAGCATGTATTGGGCTCCAGAATGACTAAGTATGATTCATTGTCCAAAGAAACCCCCACCATCCAATACAGAAATGTCATCTCCAGGAAAAACAGCAGCAACTAAGCAAAATGAAAATGCAAAGTTTTGGGTATTGCTTATGTCCTAAAATAATGTTGTACACAACATCTTGCCTTCAGTGAAGCAAGTCAGGAGATAGATGAGGCAATGTGCAACCTTTCATGCAAACTGGCCTTGATTCTGCAGATTGCTGATGAGGTCAAATATGCCCATTTGCTCAGGTTTTCAAGAGCACTGAATGATGGCATACACTTCCTTATGGTGGACAAATTCATTGCCAGCATTTCACTGTGGAAAGAGCCACATGCAGTTCTGATTATGAAATGGTGTATCAGTCTGCAAAGATATTTGGACGTGGAGTCACAGAAGGGAGTAGCAAGGAGGAAAAAGCTTCAGGACATTTTTGGAGTAGTATGGCAATCACTTAATCTTGTAATATTCTGAGAAAATGTTCAAGAGAAAGCTACTGGACCTTCTGGAAATAGTGTAATGCAGAAGCCAATGGCTTAAGTCTTTAAAATCAGACTTAATGATTAATTTACAAGCATCAGGGCCTGCTCCTTTCTGGTTTACATTTTTTTAACACAGTGTCAAATAAGTGTTATAATTTCTTTTTAGATACCCCTAAATTCAGTGGGAAAAGGAGAAACATTTCAGCTGGCTGTTGGGTATTACCAGCCTGCTTCTCTGACTGCTGCATAAGCATAGGATCATCCTAATTCAGGAGGTTAGATTTCAGGCCTACATGTCACATAGATACTTATGCTTCATACAGACCACAGAGAAAGAGAGGGTGTCTCAGAAGGATGGTTCAAAAAACCAAAGGTTGTGTGAGGAACTGCCAAACAATGAAGAGGCATAAAGCCATAGCAGGGGAGATAGTGGTGCCACCACAACACAAAGGTAAGAGACCACAACTGTGTTCTGAGCCTAAGAAGACTCAAGCCAAAAGTTCTTTACTTCCTGCAAAGTGTATCATGCCTCAAGGTGCAAAAAGGGAAGGTGTGTGTGTGTGTGTGTGCATGTGTCTGTGTGTGTGCATATACGTGCTGGGGAAAAGGGGCTTCACCCAGATTCTTGTAGCTTGGAGTCAGCAGAAAGCCAAGCCAGGAAAAGCTCGATCCCAGAAGAGCAAATACAAACTCAGCTTCAGCAGAGGTCACTTGCAGGCATAGATCAAAACTGATTCCAAAACAAGACTGTAATGCAAAATTATAGCATAGGGGCATAGGGACCTCCCCACACTTGTGGTATGCAGCAGCCATTCTTCAGTGCTCTCAAACCACAATATGCTGAGTTAAGAGAATCTGAAGACGGGCAGCATTTACCAGCACTGTGCCTTATGTCTGACTTACATTTCCTCCACTTCAGAAATAAAGGGAATTTCACAGTTGTAAGTAGGGGCAGCATGTTCAGACCTGGGGTTTCTTTCTGCGGTTCTGCTTTTTCTGCAGAATATTGTGAAAAATCCCAATTAAACAGGTTTTAAAACTCACTTGCAGTGGACAGCCTTTTTGAATATTAGTGAGAACACACACACACACAAAAGACATTTGAGGCAGAAATAGCAATTAGACTAAAATGAAAGAAAATAATTCTTCTTCTACAAGCAATAAACAAGATGAAAATCTTCTATGGCTTATGATAAATGAATCAAATAAGTAAATGTAACAGACGAGTGATTTATAAAATGCTATTTATGAATAAGTAGAAATGCAGGTTAATAAGTTTACACTATACAAAGTGACGTATACTAGCAAAATGAACCATAGCAAAGTTTACTGAAAGCTAACAAGTTCATATGCTAAACAGCATCACAACATTGAACCAGGAAAGTGGTGACCCACTGCACAGAGACACAGATGCAAGATGCACACCTGATTGCAGTACTGTCACTGCTTTGGGCAGCTATTCAAGCTACACCAGCTTATTTGGTCTCTTTGCTTTTCCTACAACTATAGAGCCTGGGATTCCAAGTGGCTATGTGGTGAAACTACTAAGTATTGATTTCATGGAGCTGCTACAGAGAGCCCTGCAACCATATTTACCTTCAGAAGAGATGGAATTACTCTTTTTGGTGAAATTTCAAAAATTTTTATTTCAATCTGATTTGGACTAAACAGGTAGTCCATCTTTCTGGCCAGCTACAGCCTGTAATGGCACGTGGGAATATATATTTTTTTTTTATTTTTTTTTACTTTTTGCCAGTACAGACAAAATAGGGGTTTGAAGGATATGGTAATGTAAGTTGAACAGATTATTCCCATTCCATTTATTGAATAATATTCTGCAAAAGGCTTGATTTATTATAGAGATACTGTGCAGTTTAGTGAATTTATTTTATTTATAATATTTTGTCAATCCTTGGCTACGATGAATGAACACAAAAGGTAGTTTGGGTATCTGTATTTAAAGTTGACATGATTTCATGTGACGGCAGTGAGTGAAGTCAATGGAAAAATGTTGTTGATACTAAACAAAAGAGAAATTCCTCTGGCAACATCTGGGATAAAGTGAAGATTGCATAACTTAGAGCTGCCCATGATCACACCAAGTTTTCATTCTGTCTGCTAAAAACACTTGATCACCCCATACGGAAGTCTGTGAATCCTGCTGGGCCCTATAGTGTCACTGTAGAAATATTTAGACATTTGTCAGCATGCTTCATGGAGCTTAAGATCTAAATTCACTAGAGACCCAAACACCAGGATTACCATATTCTTTAAGTCATAATAGGCAAAATCAATTTTTTTTTGTTACTTCACGTTGCTTTAATAATCTGATGCGGTTTCATGTGGTACATCCCTGCAGAGGTTTATAGACATACTGAAATGGCTTTCTAGAGCAGAGTCTTTTATATTTTATTTATATTTTGCAATGTTCGGACATGCTTCCCTGGCTTTGGCCCAAGAAATTGTGGGTTTGTAAGGAAAATCCTATTTTCCTGTTTTGTTTGGTTTGTGGGGAGGGATGTTCCACTTTGGAGACATTTTGTGAAAGTGTAGTTTCTGAAAATAATACTGTATCATGAAATGAAAAGGAAAAGTGCCATGCAGGGAAAACTATTTCATATATTGAGAACACATTAAATTCTGAATAAAGACCTTTTACTTTAAAACTAGACACTTTATTGTTGCTATTGTTCCTTGGTTGAACACCTAAATTTGTGCCTTTCTAGACAACAGTGAGCAATGGCTAGAAAGGAATGATGGAGAGGAACAAAATTCAGTTATGCAACACATGGTGTGCATAATGCCTTATACTCTGGTGGTTTGTGTAGCTTGTCAGTCTGTGACATGACAGGAAAAATGAATCCTCTGATGAACACTGGAGAGAGGTCACTTCTCTTATATTTTATTGGAAAATATTTTGACAAAAAAAAAAGGATGGGGAGGCTCACAGAAGATTCGTGAGAACTGTATGAACAGTCAGTTTCACAAAATCGTAGGGGTTGAAAGGGACCTCCAGAGATCGAGTCCAACCCCCCTGCCAAAGCAGGTTCCCTAGGACAGGTTCCACAGGTTTGTTCCAAACAATCTGCTTCAGACCTGCTCTTAAAACTTCTGACCTCACTGATCAGGGAAAAGCAGATCCTGTTCCTGCATGGAACCTAAGGACTTCATGAAGGGGAGAATCACTCTGTCATTCTTTCCCTCACATCAGTGAAACACAGATGGAGAGACTTTGAGCAAGGACAGAAGACACAGGAGGGTTGCCCGATGGTTTTATTTACACTAACATGAAATTGGGATAGTCAGGGCTGGACGCACTTCTGCAAGCCAGGTGTGTAGTAAAAGGACAAGAAAAATGAGAAAGTGACATAACATTTTCATAGTTTAATCAGTTCTCTCCATGTTTCTCATAAAACTTGACAAAATTCCCTTTTTTTTTTTTTGTGAAAATCTTGAACCTCTTGAACTCTAGTTATATATATTCCCTGAGACTGGGAAATGTCTAACAATGACAGGCTAGGGACAAGCTAACAAGAAGAAGAACGTTTCCTAAATAACCTTTTCCATCAGTGCTATATTTCTATAGCAGTTATGTGGAGATCACAGAATCACAGAACGTTAGGAGTTGGAAGGAACCTCAAAAGAGCATCTAGTCCAACCCTCCTGGTGGGTTTGAATGTCTCCAGAGAAGAAGACTCCACAACCTTTCTGAGAAGTCTGCTCCAGTGCTTCATCACCCTCACAGTGAAAAAAATCTCTCATTACATTCATATGGAACGTTCTATGCTCCAGCTTGCACTTGTATTCTTAGGTACTTTATTAATAACTAAAAAAGGAGGTCTAGGAACAGGGATGACAGATGAAAGAGATTAGACCCAAATGGTGTAAGGGTCTCTGGATCACCTGAAATGGCCCTCAGCGCCTTCATATGAAGTCAGCCTACTCACCACACACTTTGCACATTTGTAAGCACCAACATTTAGTTACCTCTGTATAGTCACATTAAATTAAACTCTCAACTTCCACATAGGCATTTAATGCCATTACAAATATTTGACAGCATCTACTGGGTTGGCTGTTGAGGGCCAGGAGAGGACTCAGGTCTCAGAGCGATTAATATATTATGGCATTTGAACTGAGCCTCTTGCAGCTGGGTGGTTGAAATACTCACTGACCCCATTAACTGTATTGACCCATCACTTGTGAATGCTGACGTCTTTACCTAATTGTTCTCGTACATCAGTAATGCCACGTGAAATGACCTAGGGGTGTAAGAGGTATCTAGATGGACTGGTATATATGGCATAGGTCTTGTAGAAAATCAGCTGGAAGCCAGGTGAGCTACCAGATGCAGAGCAAATGACACCACAAAACTGTGTGTGGACTGTTAAATCAGATTTTGCATTAGTTTCATGGGGAGCCAAATCCCACAAGACTCAGCATGAAAGAAAACAATGACATTGCTATTAAAATATCTTCTGGTGTCCTTTCACACTCAATGGAAAATCAGACTTTGATCAGCAGTCTCTGAAAACATCCTCATTTTAGATGCATAGTTTGGTACAAAAGATTGTTATCTCTGAGTAGGAAATAATTTTTCTAAGGAATTACATGATCTTCTATTTGAAAATTTCAGTCCCCATTGATATTAACATGAAGGGATTCTGTCTCAAACTATATTTCAAAGTTTCTAGTGTGGCTTATTCACAATGGCAAAATTAATGAGATCAGCAATACATACTGCAGGATGGAAAATCTTTAATTGAAACAAAGATTAATATTTTTCTCTCCATTTGAGATTTGATAAAATCTCTGATTTTCTTCTTTTGTATATGTAAAGCTCATCAGAAAGCAGAGAAGCTAGAGAAACTCTAGCTCAAACCCAAATCATCATTATATAGAAAGGTAATACCCCCTTACTATCTCTTTGTCCTGTTCACCTGCAAATTGCCTGGAGGCAATTTGGTTCTTTGCTTTTTAAATCTCTGCCTATATGAATCTACTAGGATTTGTTTGTTTGGTTTTTTAAATTTGGAACTAGCATGCTCTGTTCAGATAAATTGAGTTGTTTTCCTGTTTAACATTTCAGGATTTATTTTTTTTAATGTTCTCAGAGCCCTCTAGGCACTGGAACAAATTGATGAAGAGTAAATTATTAACGTACTTTCAGTCAGGCATATCTAATCAGCCCAATTGAAAGTCATTATGTCTTATATAAACAAGTACTGTATATATTTAAATATTTACCAACACAGTTTATGGAGTGACTAGGATGCAGAATATCCAGTCTGTTTTAAAGAGTATCTAAAACAATGTATACAACTTCAGTAGCTATCAGCACAAGGTCCTTAGAAAGGGAACAGCTGCGAATAGGTGAGGAAAAGATTTAGTTATGGTGAATTGGTCTGTGGTGGTTGAAGAAAGTCATAGTGACCTGTAGTGATGATGAGTTTAAAAACCTTATTCCTGAAAGAATCCTCAATCTCTTGGGGTATTTAATTTCTAATTTGAACCTGACCAACCAGTCTTTCAAAAATATGCTTAATGATGGGTGAGAAGCTAGAGAGCATGTAGGGCATCTTCTTCATTTGTTAAAGTCTGCTTGTGACCACTATTGGCTAAATAAATGGAAAGGAGTGAACTGTGTGACAGAATTATGGAAAGATACCCATATTTTAACATTTGAAAAAAAAGTCTCATATATTCTAGGAAAGAGTATACCAGTGCCAACATTTTTTCCTTAGAAAGCTATTGCAAGGAAACATCGATATATGTGTAAAACTTCAAACACTTTCTTTGACGTCTTCTTCAGAAAGCATAGTTTTTCAGAAGAGGTTTAAGCCAGTAGCAGAAAAGATTTTATGCCAACAAGAACTTCTACAGAAAGAGACCAAAGTTATTAAAAATTGTAACAAATCACTGCTGGAATTCCCTTCTATTTTTCTCTCTGAAATTCACTACTGCAAAAATATTTTTTGAAAATGTTGATTAAATTTTAATTTTCATGTATGAGTTTTAAAACTTAAACAGAAATAAAAAATATGTTCTCTTTGTGGTTTGGGAGAGTCTCTCTTGAATCACTTTGTCCAATTCCTTTTGGTGTCTTTTCTTACCTGTATTTTCTCCTAAAAAAAAGGGTGGGAAAGTTTTTAAAACAAAATCAAAGGAAATTCATAGAAAATTTTGAAATAGTTTTTATAACTTTCATGCTGACGATAAGATGAATAAGTGTAATACCTAGTTTATAAAATTATTTCTTCAGTAAAAATACAGTTTTCACTCAAACCATGCATTTTCTTTTTTATACAATCATTTACTTTTCTTAAAATACCCTATTTCAAGAGCTACCCAATATTTAAATATTCCTAATGCAAAACCTAATACAGAAAGAGAATAAGTAATCATTATTAAAAATAAATATATATACTTGTCTCAAAGTGAAAAACGTCCTTTCAAAGAGTCTATAAACCTGAGAAAGATAGATATTCATAGAATAATGCTAATATCTGCAACCAAAAGTTTTACACATGTAGTAAAGCAAGATATAAATCCATTTTTTTAAAGATATAAAATAGTAAAAAGGGATGGGAACCTTCAGATTTATGAGAGATTGATAACATGAACTAACTGAAAGGCTGGCAAAACATCAACAGCTATCCTTTGCCTTCAGAGTGTTATTAAAAAGATAGAGCAAATAACATACCTAAATATATTCAGCATACACCAGAAGAAAGACCTCTACCACTTAGGATACAATTATGTTTTGCATTAGATGACTTTGCTCAGTCAATAAGGAAAAAGCTTTTCATGCTGAAATGTGACAGTGGCTAATCAAAATATTGGCAAGCTCTCAGAATGAACTATCAGCTTCATATGCAAATAGTAGGAGAGCATAATTATTACAAGACATTTTTTGAAGATACTAATGAAAATAATATTCCTATATGGTTATTCTCATTAATAGGACTTGACATACATTTCTTCAACTGTCTTCAGGGTTTACCTGAGAATATGTAGTAAAACCTTCAGGTTCTACTACTACTTTCTCTTGCTGTATTTTCATATCAAGGGACTTGATTTCAACATTTAAGTACCCTACGTGTATTAAAATACTTGTTGATCGAAAATAAAAATATTAATAACTAATATCCCAATTTAAGAACACATTTTGTAATTTTTGTTTTAAGACAGCATCAGCAAATCATACTCAAGTGTTTGAAGTTCTAAATTCCTTGCTGTGTTCATCCTTGTAATATTTTCCTGTAGGAAATTTTTTACATGATACCCCTTAACTTAGTCAATGTATTACAACATATATAGAAGCAGTAGTATTTTAGACAGCTTATGCCATAGAAGAAAGGAAGCTGCCTTTGGGTTTCATGGTATGAGAAAGAAAATACACATCTTAGAGATTTTAGAGTGGTTGGGAAGGACTCCTCTTGACTAAAACCTCTGTCTATAAATTATTTTTCTAGCATAATAAGGACTTTTCTATGGAACATGGAGAAATGGATGTAGCTCTGGAGAGAGATTCATGCCATTTGCCACAGCTACCTATTTCATTTCCCTTTAGAAATGTCCACCTGCCTCCTATAGAGTTTCCAAATGGTATGACTTAGACTTGGTTAGCTGAAATAATTTTATTTACCACTTTTGATTTTTATGGTGTTTTTTGGTTGTTTAAGCAAGAACTGAATAAAGCTGGCTATGAGATATAATGATGACAATGTTTTTTGCTTTTGAAAAATGAATTAGTGGCATTACCAAGGTTCAGCCCATATTGCGAAGCAAATGGTTCTAGTGACTGGTAGTTTATGGAATTAAAAGGGATTTCTAAACCCCACCTATTTGTATAGCTTTTGGTCAATGCTTTGCTGAATTATAAATTTACATGCAGCCATATTTTAAATTAATGCTTCAGCGATGAAAAAAATCGTGTTGTAATATTTATAGGAGAATGGTTGGCTATGAAGAAGTTAGTGAATTTTTCCTTAGCCAAAGAGGGTTAAGCTCTCACATGTTCTGCCACACCTACAAGAGATTTGAGACTTGAAAGGAGATACTTGGAAGGAAGACTTCAATTGTTTTTGATGCCAGACCAGGTAACAGAAAAGCATAAATAGAGACAGTCTTTAGAGATGTCTGAAGTCTTACAACCATAAAATTTCCTTGTTAACCTACAAAATTCAACTTGAGCAAGTAGAAAAGCTTTCAAAGCTAGATTCTCTCTCAATCAACAGTAAAAAGACTTTAAACAATTATTTCAGGAGGACTATTTTACTAGGCACCAAAAGCTTACATAAATATTAGGGACCTTTGGAAGGTGACTGGGTCTCACCTGTAATTTCCTGCAAATTCCCGAGTGTTACAACCTACCCAGAAATCACAGATCAGGAGCTGAACAAGTGCTAGGAGTCTTTGTTCTTCAAATGAAGTACCTGAGAGACAGACATAAGATAAGGTTTGACACTAAACATTTCAGACTAAGTAATTTCTGATAGACCAAGTAGTCCGTGTGTCTGTGGAATAATAGAGTGCTGCAGTTTCTTTCCTTGTATTTCTGCCTCTTGTTTATTAACAAAACATAAGAAAGAATTAAACATCAGATTGGCAAAACCGAGTTTCTAATTGCCTTGGAGGTTTGTTCATCAATCTTTTATCAAGAGAATTATTATAATCGCAGTCAATTCTTTCAGATTGCTGGACAGGGCATTAAATGCCTTGAAACAAGTCCCTCAGACAAGCACTGCAAAATTAACCACCACACAAAAAATGAGCAATGCTGCTGAAGGGAAAAAATGGAATTTCATAATTTCAAATTTAAAGCTGATTATCATTCCCTTGTAAAGAGACAGATCTGCAGGACCATAATGGGTGAAACAAACATCAAGGAAATGCTGATATTACAAGTCTTCTGGAAGGCTAAAGGCCAGTTTAAATTAACTCCAAAAGCTTTATTTTTTAGACAGGGTCTCAAGAAAATACAGTCCATGTAAGTCCCACTTTAAAAATGCACTGCTTGCAACATTTTCTCTCCCAGACCAAAACAATGAAATTCATCCTTGTTACTCAGCTGCTGGGAGCCCACCTGCTGAAACTATTTGAGCAAGTCTGACAGGAGAGGTAAGAAAGATTGTTTACCTGTGGGTTGTATTGAGTTTTCATTCCCTCTGCATTACTGAAAAGAGTGTTTGGAGGTTTCTGCCTTGGAAGATCAGAAAGCTGACAGCAAAAGTGGAGGCAGTGCATTCATTACCATACTTCTGTGAGGTTGTTTGCTCTTGTATTCTTCCTGAGGTTCTTGAGGCACACAGATGATACACTGATATGATTCTCTGCTCATCCATAACTTTTGCTGTGCCAGCCCTAGAAAAACACACAAAAAACCTTTCACAGCCCTTGTACATACCAGGTTGCAGTAATACTATTTTTTTCCCGAGTCCCTATTTTATACCGGTGACAAAACGAGTAGGAATGGAAAAGACAAAGAGGAGAAGAATTAAGTTGATAGTGGGCAATATATTCCTTCTACGCACACCATCAACATGCATAAAAACGTGAAGAATTGGGTCTTACAGTATTCTTTCATCCATTTAATTAAAAAAAAAAAAGACAATCCAGTATCTGGGCTAAGTTTTACACATTTAACTTGAAAATCATTACCCTTTTTTAGACTCAAAAGATGTTTAGTTTTTAGAATTTAATAAAATGGGCTAACAATTGGTCTCAATCTAAGTTATTTAGGAAGAGGTTACTTGCCCAACTGACAGAGAGACTAGGAGATCACAACTCGTGCTATTGAAATAGGCTGGGTGATCTCATCTTATTTCCTGAAGGAGCTGATTGATCATTTCTGGTTTGCCAAAGGACAGATCCTAAAGGAGACTTGAAGCAACATGGTGTTCCTGTGATGAAAAGACACTCGACTGCAGGGTTTAAATAAACAATTTATTTAAACACCACAGACAGATTTAATACGTCAGTATTGCAGGTTTTATGGATTCAATGGAGAAATGCACTATTGCCTTTCAAAGTAAGACTACACTATTGCAACCACACAAGATTCAGAAAATGCGCTACTGCCAACACAACAGTCACAAAATGAGGTATTACAACCCACAACAGAGTCACAAACCCCACTATTACCACCCTCAGGCAATTCACAAAATTCAGTATTACCACCACAGCAGATTCATGAACACATTGTCACAACTCACAGGCTATGTGTGTTAGCAAATCTCCTGCGACTACAAACTTAAAACACATCAAATATTCATTCACTTACCCCTCTCCAGGGAAGGGGTCTCAATATGTTCCCTTAGACAGCATCCTGGTCAAGGGGGAAGGGTCTCCTCACCTGCCAACCACAGAACTAGAAAAACAACTCCCAATTCTCAGCCCAGATCTGAGGGGTTTTATTTCCTTGATCTGTGTGGCAGAGGGGAGGACTGGGCCTGAGTGGATAACACCATCTAGGGTATTTGTCATTAGCAGTGTTTTTCCCTTATCTTAATCTATTAATGGGTGATGTTCTCTTCTGTGTGCCCTGTTGCATCTCTTTGCATTGTCTGGGCTCAGTTGAAGCCAAATGGAAACCCTCTGGCTTGCCTTCTAGGCAGCTAAATAGTGATTTGACTGGGTTTATTGTTGACTGGGCATGTTGAAGGAATTCAAGGTTCAACCCAGGTTTTCCTTCTTTGAATTATGCAGCACTGCTCTGTTTAGCCTCTGCTTATAAGACTACACAGCTCTCCATGAGTTGTCTCTGGGAAGATGAGCTTCAAGGCAATCCAAGGCTGAGTCGCTTTTCAAACCCCTATGCGCTCCCTGGTGCACCTTACATTACCAAAACCTGTCTATGGAACTCTGAGCCAGGCCGTCCTTACACTTCCCCTATTTGTTACAGAGAGTGGGGGTGCACAGAGCCTCCAGTGCAAGAAAAAAAGAGACATGCAGAAACGATCCCAGACCTTATGCTGTGACACCCAGTACTAATAGGATACTGTCCTCTGCCCAGGACATTTGTAGCTGACTCCCAGGGCACCAGATTTGAACTCTAAAAACTAATTTTAGGGCGTTGGTTCCACTGGGTCTCCAACAGACTCCTGGTGTGGGACAGCAGAATACAAGCAGCTCATTCAGGGCCTGGTCCTCCCTAGCAGGAATGGTGTTTCCCCTAGAACAACTGTCTTATATTGCTGCAGATAAAATTTTCTAAATTAAAAAGAAAAAAGTGGTTTGGTTTCAGTTTTTTTTTAGTTTCTCTTATTATTTCAGATAACTGTTCCCTAACTGCTTTCACGTCTCTGAATACTTGAATACCTGCACTTATAGAAGGGCTTGTGTGGTGTTAGTTGAGGGGAAAAAAGAAATCGTTCAACCAGTCCTTGCTGGTTCTAACACAGGGGGATTTGCATCATCCACCAACAACGGTAATAACCTCCAAACCCGTGGGTTGAGGTAAATTTCTCCGTATTGTTTCTGTTATAGTGTCAAAACTTCCCAAACTTGGTATAGCTAATTAAAGTCTGTTTTTATTAAAAGGTCTATATAAAATGTTCTTTACTTGCTGTGGAGGCTTTGTCCCATGATACCTTGCATTTGAGTGTGAGAAAGCAATCAATCAAAAATTAATCTCTAGCAGGAATAAATTAGTGGAGGCAAATTAAATGAAAACAATTTGCCTTTTGACTGAAGAAAACTACTAAAAATGCAGCTTCTCAGGCTGAAAAAGAAACATTAGTATTTGGTAAACAGTATTCTCATTTTAAGATAATATATTTTGTAAAATATTTGAGAAGCATAGCTTTTTTTTTTCTATATGAACATGGCAACTTATGGTACAGGATGTAATGCAGCCTAATGCCTAGGTACTTTATAATCAGTGTCAGAATTCAGTATAAATGTGAATGCTAGAGCATTGTTCCCTTTGTATTTATGGATATCAACAGTTTCTTTCTGGTTTGTATCATGCTTGAAACAGAATGCATAACATCTCATGTAAAGACCATGGTTCTCTACAGTAGAATTTAGATCCAGCCAGAAAAGCCTCACTATCTACCATCAGGAATCAATGGCAAAATACTCTGGGTTTAGAACCAGCTGTCTGAGATAATGTGATTTTTGTTATTAATAATGCATATAGTGTGCATATACATCAAGCCATAAGGTGTATACAGTTTGAGTTTTTAAGTCGACAACAGAGTCATAGGCAATTCTAAGATAAGCAGCATGAAATTTAATTCTTAATGCATGCTAATATATTTATAAATTGGTGGAATATAGTGCTTCCTTTATGCAGTACTGGGGAAAAAAATAAAATTCCAGAAACATTTTATCTGTAGAAATTCCAAGGCAGAAGCAGCAGAATTTCAAAGATAATTAGGCATTTAATCAATCAATTAGCTCCCTGAGAGAGGCATAAGCTCTTAAAATCATTCCCTCACTGAAAGTTAGGGGTCTAAAAGTTAGCATCTAGTTTAAGCTGTTCATCTTGCCTGTCAGACAGACTTTCAATAGTATGGGAGGGGTCTTCCTGTGGAGTCTTTTATTTACTTTTTTTTTTCCCCCTCAATTGACTATAAAAAAAAAATTAGCAGATAGATCATTTGACTCAGACCTTGAACCAGCCTAATTAATTCCAGCTCTCACCAAATTATATATTTTGTCCTATTCCTAGATGTCTTGGGAAAAAAGATAAAATCCTACACTTTCATGTTGGTATGCAAGCAGTGTGGGAGAATTATCAACCACAAAAGACGAGGTTTCTTAGAGAGGGAGGAAGGGGTTGCCAACACAAATCAGGAATTAAATGAAGAGTAATATGATCAAACTTTGGTAAATATGCAGCTAGTCAGATCTGAAATTTTACCCTTTCTTTTCACTTTGACTCACAACTTGTCAACACCCCATTGAGCTCAAGTGTGCAACACACTCAGCTGAACACAGAACAACAAGGCCATTATCATGACTCTGTCAAGACATCAAGATGTATGCAGTTCTGGCAAGACCAATGTACAGCTGAAAGATTAAGTCCACAGTTTCACATTTTCCCAGATCATTGATTAGTTATCTTTGGCTTCATCAGTATTTTGGAGAAATAATCAGTTACTTCTTGCTTTCCTGGTTTTCTCCATGTGATCTAGGATTTCATTAATCAAAAACTAATCTCTCAAAGAAGTAGATAAGAACAAGAAGATAGGAAGCATGTCAAATATATTAAAGAAATGAGAATTTTACTGAAATTAAATTTGTCCTGAACAGCAAGAGATCTCTTCATGAAATCATATTTAAAAATAAACTATGCATAAATTGGCCTGTATTACATTCAGGAAAAAATTATGCATCTTGTTGCATCTTTAATAAGATTCCTGCTAACTTTCATAATATCACATTATTGAAAGCAGTACAGAAATGCAATTCAGCTTATGCAACATTCCAGAAATATCAAATTGAACCAAAAAATAAGTATATTGTAAGAGAGATCTGACCTCTAATTAATGAAAATAAATGTTTAGAGTTGTTTGAAAGCAAGTGTCTTTGCAGGTGTTTGGTATAGTTATTGGTCTTTTTATTAATAGTACTGATGGTTTGAGAATACATTTATTCCTGTGTGACAGTTATAAAGTGTTGTTGTGAGTTTACCCTGATGGGGAGCTGAGCTGTTTGGTTAGTTCTTGTGACAGCCCCAATGGACCAGATGGAGAAAAGGAAAGGGAAAAAAGCAAGGCATTTCAACCAGCTTTTGTTTTAGGTGCATGTGAATATTTTCCCAGAGAAAATTTTTATTTCTAGCATATTGCCAAGACCAACATCTACTTCCCCATACGGAAAAATCTCCTATGGTTCCTACAGCCAAGCTGAAGAAAATCTGCATAGCCCTGGTATCATCAAAGCACATGATTCAGTGGTTGCTGGAGCAACCAAATCCATGTTTGTGTTAGATTGCTGTTCAGTTATGAATGTATCACTGAAGTTTCTAGTGTCTAAGGCATTCAGAAATCATCTCTTCAATGACCTGTGTGGATTATCTGATGTTCATGAATTCACACTGAAGACACTCTACAAAGAGCAGGGATTTTCTCAAGGCTCCTTCTTTGCCTTGACACTTTCATCCTACTTGTGACCCCTACTCCTGTGACACATGTGGAATAAATCGGCTCACAGGGTAACAGATTTACTAGGAAAATTGACTTCTTCCCTGTCAAGCCCAGGACACTTAGTGAAGGAACAGAAAAACTCATGTACTATTCCTAAGCTAAACTAAACAAAGCATTGCTTTGTCTGTCTAGGTTCAGAATGACAAGTATAAAATGTCTTGAAGTTTAAATCTTTCACTGGCTTTATACAAACTACATTAAGTGGTAAACAACAGACTGAGAAGACATCCAAGAGAAAAGGGGATTGTCTGTCTTGATTTATGCGTCTAAAGTTTAGATTTAGTAATCTGCACTAGTTATTTAAGCTTCCTCTCTAGTAAGTAGAGAAAAATAAGTATGTCCAGATGCAAGTTATTTTATCCACAGATAAACATCAGTGATAGATCTAAGACCTACTAAAATCCCTCTGGATTCAATTATCTTTGGCTTTGTTGTTAACACATAGATTAAAATTATTTTAGACCCAGAATGGAGAGAAATAAAAGTATCTTGCTGCCTCATGAGTTTTCATTGCCATACAGTTATTTGAGCAGCAAATGCAAAGAAACAATACAAAAGTTTTGCAGAGACATGTAGAATGAAGAATGCATTCAAAGAGTGAGAAGGCTTTTCTGATATCCTAGAAGCCTGCCTTTTGGAGAATTGAAGGCAACAGGTTGATTCACCCAGTGTTTGTAACTATTACTGTAATCTATTACATATCCTGCAAACTTTTAATACTGCAAAGTACAACGAAAAAGTGTTATACTGGTTTACAAAAGCAACAATATCTCTCTGTCGGGAGTTAGTGGCCATAAACCTGGAAAAGCTGGAGAAGTGGGCCCCAGTGAATCTCACGAGGTTCAACAAGGCCAAGTGCAAGGTCCCACACTTGGGTCAGGGCAAGCCTCATCATCAATACAGACTGGGAAATGACATGATAGAGAGCAGCTCTGCAGAGAAAGACTTGGGGGTTCTGGTGGACAAGAAGCATGACATGAGCTGATAATGTGTGCTCACAGCCTAGAAGATCAACCATATCCTGGGATGCATCAACAGGAGTGAGGCCAGCAGGCCAAGGGAAGTGATTCTGCCCCTCTACTATGCTCTCATGAGATCCCACCTGGAGTACTGTGTCCAGTTCTGAAGTCCGCAACATAAGAAGGACATGGAACTGTTGGTACAGAGGAGGGCCACAAAGATGGTTAGAGGACTAGAACACCTCTCCTATGAAGACAGGTTGAGAGAGTTGGGGTTGTTTAACCTGAAGAAGAGGAGATCTTATAGCCTCTATAAGCCTTCCAGTATGTGAAGGGACCTACAAGAAAGCTGGGGAGGGACTTTTTAGCAGGGCATGTAGTGATAAGATGAGGGGAAATGGTTTTAAATTGGAAGGGGGTAGATTTAGATTGGATATTAGGAAGAAATTTTTCACTATGAGCATGGTGGGGGACTGGAACAGGTTGCCCAGGGAAGTGGTGGATGCCCCCTCCCTGGCAGTATTGAAGGCCAGATTGGATGAGGCCTTGGGCAGCCTGGTCTAGTGAGAGGTGTCACTGCTCATGGAGGGGGGTTGGAACTTGATGATCTTTAAGGTCCCTTCCAGCCCTGACCATCCTGTCATTCTATAAACCAAAGAGATTTTTTTTTTTCTTCTATCAGTAAAGGTTTTATATTTTGAAAAAGTGTAATGTTCTGACATTTGTACTAAAATAAAAAAGGTGACCCTGTGACTAAGTAAGTTGAATAGCCAATCTGACAGAAATGTAATAAGCCTCTTGTGGTTGTTGTCGGGTTGGGAAAAGTACAATTTATAATCTCAGCAAAGATACGAACACAAGCAAGGTCCATCATTCATCTTCAGTAGAAAGGTGACAGCTATAACAGGGACTACGATCAATGTACTAAATTAATAATTATTTCCTTATGTTAAAGCCAACCCAATTGATCATGCTACTTTATTTTACATATCTATAACTGATAGGGCAATACAAAGGATTTGGAAGTGTAATTTCAGATCTGGCAATAAAATGATTGGAGATTAATAATGAAGTATGTACACCATGAATAACTTTGTAATACCTATTACAAAGTTAGATTCAGATTGAACAAGATGAAATAAACATGCTGCATTGTTAGGTACATCTCTGAACAGTTGTCATGGAAGTTTCAGAATGTGAGACATGAGATACTTATATTTAAACAGGTACGACACATAGAAATAACACTAGTTAGTTTCTTAATTACCTCCATGAATAACATTGCCTGGCAAAATGGATTCTTGGTATCAATAAACACTATCTCAGGGAATGTAGCAGGCATACCTCCTTATGTATCTTTTACATCTTATTTTATCTTCTTGATTTTTTTTTTTAATTTACCAGTCTAGATTTATTTAACTAATTAGGGCATTGAATATTTGTATACAGTATTGGAAGCTTGGACTTGATGATCTCTAGCAGTCTCTTCCCACTCAAACCATTCTGTGATTCTATGACTTTGTTTTAGATCAACTTATTTACTTACTTACTGCCTGTAACATCTGTTAGAGGTGCAACATAACCTTCCAAGTGACCTTGGTTTACAAAACTAAAATAATTTCTAGAAAAAGATCCAAACTTCCTGAATTATTTAACCCTTCTTTTCTAACCACTACTTTTCTCTACGGTAAGAATGTGACTTCCAACATCTGCATATCCATACATTAATCTATTTGTGTCAAGAAAACTTTTCCTCCTTCCTTTAGAAAACTGAAGTGTCAAGAGCATCAACAATAGCAAAGTCATTCTAGGGCATCTTTGCATGTTTTGCCAAAGGTAATTAAACTGTCCTGCTTCAGCCTGTATTTCCCAGTGACAACGTATCATTTGATTTTTCATAGAAAACTGTATCTGACAAACTGCTTGGAGGAAGGAGCATTCCCTTGGGTTAACACCCATCTCTGTCCCCATATACCTGCAGGAAAAACAGCAGAAGCCACGAGGACTCTGGAGATGCATCCGGGCATTTGTTCTGTGAATTACACATGCTGATAGCCTACCGAAAAAAGTCAAGTGATCCATACTTTTTAGGTATAGATTTCCAGACTAAACCAGAAATCCTTCAGGTTTCCCTTTGGCAACTCAGTAGGGAGGAAGAAAAATCTAAGTGGAAAAAGGTTCTAGTTTCTCATAACATTGTGTTTTTCTTAAAGATTATAACCCATATTAAAATCAAGAACCACATTTGATTGCCTATTTTAGATAATATATTCTGATGTTGACATTCCCCACTTATTCATGTGCTATTTACAGAAAAAAAGAAAAAGAAAAAAAACCAACGCACAATTTACTGAATACTAAAACCCACAAAAATTAAAACTAGACCTATAACAGACAGTGTAAATGAAGGACTCGTTCTGGAATTTTTATGCTTGCAAACTGTTTTTTCTATCTTTATAGTCCTTCTGAGATACAGGTAGAGTTTTCTAAGAGCTATGAAAGGCAATGAGTTGGACAAAGTAAAAGAGGACAGTTGGACGAAGAAGATAATAAAAGGAGGATATTTGCACTATCTGGGAAATGAGACTTTAGTGCACCTTTTTGGCTTGGTATAGACCAAATTCAAGCTGTCTAGCTGCATAAAAAAATATAGCAATATTCTATACTACGTCTTAAATCTGCTAAACAATGTTCACAGTCTGCTGATGAAAAACTGCTGACAGTCTAGGAGAGGCAAAGCTCTTGTGAATCAATGCAATTTCTTCCACATCCAAATTTGAATACAGAGGCACATGCTGATTTGTAATGTTTACATATTATTTAAGGTTAAACATTAACACTTAAGCTTGCAATATATTTTAGTATAAACACATGGAACTGTGTTTATGCATGTAGATAAAAATAATAGGTAAAAATACAAACTAATAAAACATATAGACATGCATATTAAAATGTATTTATAATTTTAATATATACATCCATGTACAACAACCACTACAGAGTTTACAAACTCATGTTAGTCCTTCCATGTTGTTGCTGGGCTGGATTTGCAGCATCCCTAATGGTGAAAAATGAGGTTGCTAACAGACTAGACCCTGATTTCAAGGATCATGTCCCTGGAGTTTGTTGTAAATTGTTTGTTGTAGATTCTTTTTAAATGATCCAAGCAGTAAATTAATTGTTTGAGTGCACTGAATATGACAGATATTTTTATTAGCAACATGCCCATCAGACACTAAATATAACTTGAAAATATATTGATCAAGTAATTTTATGTACTCCCAGGGGATTATTTATGATTCTTTTCACATTTCTTTCAGACTGACTGATAAGAGTGTGGATGTTGTTTGAGCTCCTCCACTGATAAACTATTTGCTAGTATTCCTTTAATGGATGTTGTTGTTCCCTTTGATCCACTGTTTGTTAATTACCAGTGTTAAATGAAAATGTGCTGTCATCCCCGAAGTTGCAGCTACTGCAGCAGAAGGACAGCAGATTCTCTGGAAGATATGCAAAATCTAGACCTTGGCTAATGTAAGCCCTACATGTCCCATGACATTTTCTCAAGCACAGAGAAGCCTTGGCTTGGTTGTCCAGCTGAACTACAAACATGTAATGAGATTTAGCCTAATCAAAATTTCTCTGTCTGCCACATACAGCATCATCTTTGTCTGCAGTGTATAAAAATAATCACATATTTAGCTTTAAATCTGGTATTTTGCATAAACTTCAGGACAGATACTTTTGGTAGAAACACTGGCTGTATTTAAGGTGTTGGCAATATTCCCTGTTAATTCAACCACAATTTTCCAGTTTGCAGTGTGTCCCCCAATTCAACATGTTTACCTGTTAGGAAAATACTTAGACATCTGATCAGGTACAACCAACTTAAGCACAGGTAAAAACGTTTATACACTGTTCAAAGATATATTTGCACTGAAGCTCTAAACAGAAATCAAACTGGATGAAATGTGCATTCTGGTAGATTGTTGCATCCACACTAAGTACGGATAATAAAATCCACACTGACTTCAAACAAAACAAAAATCTGGGGGAAAAGATGCATATAAAATAAAAAGATTTGAAGTAAACTCTAAGCAGGCAGACTACAGAGCAATAAGGCATCAACACTTCACACTAATTACACCTACTTGAGTTTGCTTGAATACTTTCAACTTCCCCTCCCCCAGGCTCCATCAGGAGAGGGCTTGAATTTTGCTCATCATTAAACTGATGTTTGAAAAATCTGTCATTTCCTGAATGCTTTTTTATTTAGTGTATAACAAAACAGGAATTTCACACTCATGTTGGTAAAAGGCATACTGATAGGTGAACACAATGCAAATTCCTATTCATCAATAATTTTTAATATGGTTTATTGGTAATATGTTCTTTGCACAGTCCTCCACCACCACTGTGGGCCAAAGGGAGCTGCTGCTGGTAAAGCTGAAATAGGCCTAAGCAGGACAAGGAAAGATCAGATTCACAGAATCACAGAATTGTAGGGGTTGGAAGGGACCTCCAGAGATCATCGGGTCCAACCCCTCTGCCAAAGCAGGTTCCCTAGGACTGGTTGCATAGGTTGGTGTCCAGACAGGTCCTGAATATCTCCAGAGAAGGAGACTCCACAAGTCCCCTGGGCTCTGTCACCCTCACTGTGAAAAAGTTCTTCCACATATTGGTGCGCAACTTCCTGTGCTCCAACTTGAAGCCATTGCCCCTTGTCCTGTCTCCACAAACAACTGAAAAGAGACTGGCCATTTCCCCCCTGTGTCCCACACTTCAGATATTTATAAACATTAACCAGACCCCTCTGGGTCTTCTTTTATCAAGGTTGAACAGCCCCAGTTCATTCAGCCTTTCCTTATGGGGAAAATGCTCCAGGCCCTTAATCATCTTTCTGAGATCTCTGTCTTTTTTGAACTGGGGAGCCCAGAACTGGATACAGTACTCCAGGTGGGGTCTGACCAGGGCAGAGTAGAGGGGGAAATGTTGCTGGCAGCACATTTTTTCCTACATACTGTTGCTAGCAGACTAGGCAAAGTCAGAGACCACTGGCTGAAACAGAAAAATGATTTTTTAAAATGTAATCTCCTTTGCTTTAGCATCTATTGCAGGACCCCTTCAACTAATGGATAATCAAGACAAAGAAAGACAAAGAATTTATACAGGGTCTCAAGCCTTAATTATGAGACCAGTCTTCTGCTGATTGAATGTGATCCACTTTTGTCATCTTAACCTAGACACATATTTTCTATCTGGTAAGGTAGAAGTACAATCAGAACATGACAGAATTAATCATTGAGGGATGTTTGGTGAAATTCTCGTCCATACAGAGGTGGTATTTGGCAGTGACAGTTGTTTTGTTCTGTCTGATCATGTATAACATAATGCACTGCATGCAGAGGTGAAAAAAAAACCAACCCACAAAAACCCCCCAAACTTTCAATCTTTAAGACATTTTACTGATACTTGGTGTACAGGGCATTAGTTTTTTGAGCCTGATATACAATTTCACTCCAAAAAAATGCAGTTTCTAACTTTTTTCCTTCCCAGCATGACCATGCATTTGCCACTTGACAAACAAATTAAGAAAAATGTCACATTTATATGCTTTATCAAAGGCACGTAAGCCTCTGGGCTGTCTCAGAAGAACAGGAAACAGAAACTTGACTGCTGTGATTGCAATAGAAAAAGAACAGGCTGAAGCCTGGTCTCATGTCACAGTATGAGGAATACGGAATTCCATAGAATTTAAACATCTGTGCTGCTGTAGGGTACTAATAAAGGTTTGTGTTACTACTGACTGCATTCAGCAGACTTTTAAGTGCCTGTATATCACCTCGTTAAAATGCAGACGTGGACTACAGACCTTTGCAAGATGGATAAAAGGGAAGCAGAAATTCTTTTGTTTATTTTTAAAAATTATTTCTTTTAAATAGAACACAGGTCTTTTTCTTCCTCCCATTCTAACAAAGATTATTCACCACACAGATGCATCTAAAGATGGATGGAGGTAATTGCAGCTTTAGGGAGGCTGCTATCTTATATGCACATACATGCTAGGATTTTACATGGGATGCACAACTGTACACATAAAAATTATTAAGGCAATCTATGTCTTCACCAAGATATCTTTAGCACAGTTAATGAAACAGTTTGCTTAGCTTGCCTCCCTGTTGGGCATTTGTGTGCAATGCTGTACAGAGAGCCCTCTGCTCTGCCCTTCTTCTGCAGACAGGACTGCTGTGCCCCACTGTATGAAATCCTGTGCATGTGCACTGTGCTTGTTGCTTTTTTCTAACTTGACAAGCCAGATGAAGAAAGAAAACTAGTATTATCCTTCTGCACAGGAGGCAAACGGAAGCACAGAAATATTAAGTAGCTAATGTAAGATTTCACAAGAAAACTTCAGCTGGCAGGAACTAAATACAGACCACAAGACCCTGATACACCCCCTTCCCTGCAGGACTATTCTCTCTGCCACTCCCCTTAAGTTCTAAGATGCTTTGATGTGCTGCTCTTGCTACAGGAAATAAAAAAAACCCAAAAAAACCCCATAAATATACATTGAAGAAATATATTCTGGGTTCAATAGGGTTCAGGCATAAAATAAATGTCCACTGGAGTTCAGATCTGAATCTAGTAAAGCTTTTATGCAACACTATAAAGTCCACCAAGAACAAAAACCAAACTTTTGATAGTAGAATAACTGGTCTTTGAGATCTTCCTACTTTTTTTCCCTTACTTTCATTGTTTCTCAAAAGTGGTATATTGAGATCTCTGATCAAAGTAAGTAAGGCTTCTAATTATGAGGGGAAAATAATGTTTACATATGGTATCACTCCCAATTTCAATTAATTACTCTAGACAAGAATTTTTTTCAAAGAGCTACAAAACTCTCTACAAATTAGTCATTTATTCAAACATGATATCCTGACAGAAAAAGAGAATTGGTATTATTCTAGCGTCAGATAGCAAGCAAAGTTTAAAGGAAAGAATGTGCATGTGACAAATCTTTCACATCTGTGAGTAAGTTTAGGTATCATTCTGTAATTTTTCAAATAATTCTTGAACTGAGAACCTGGATCTCCTCCTGGAAATCACTTTTATTTTTTTCTCTTTCTCTCTCCTGGTAATTTAAACCAGAATTGAATTATTTATACTTATATAGTTACCTATATCATCACACTTATTTACTTGCCATGAAGCTGTTGGAAACATTCTAAATCCATTTCCCAACAAAATAGGATCAGCAATCTGCACCTGTGGACAAGCTGCTTTTAGAAGAGGTTGTTTGTAAATAAGACATGCTCATATTTTGAGGGATCATCCTTTCTGCTTAACAAAATGAACATGTGACATGTGAAGATGAATTTGTTACTAGTTTTAGTTCTTTTGTCAGCAAGAGAACTGATATTAACTGCTGACCAATCATAAATCCCTCTTCATATTCAGGCAATTATTATTCATGGACAGAGTTTCACTGGGAGGCAGACCAATGTAATTGCCATGGTTTTGCCCCAGCTGAGAGCCAAGCACCACGCAGTCGCTTGTTCTTTTAAAAGGAAGAGGGGATGGGGGAAACTGGGGGAGGGGGGGGTGAGTGGAGGATGGGGAAGGGA
>VZTU01019101.1:38528-129085 GCA_013400835.1 Zapornia atra
AATTGGCATGGAATACCCCCTTTGGCCAGTTCGGGTCACCAGTCCTGGCTGCATCCCCTCTTTTCTCGTTAGTAGGGAAATATGAACAACTGAAAAAGTCCTTGATTGCTTGAGAACAACTAGAAACATCAGGGCGCTATCAGCACTGTTTTCATCCTAATTCCCAAACACAGCATTCTATCTACTATTAGAAAGGAAATTAACTCCATCCTAGCCTAAACCAGGACAGTAATAAATACCCTTTCCTGGCACTATTTATTCAAGACTAATGGACTCATTCACACAATTTAGGTTCTAGGCTTTCAATTAAAAAAAAATTATTGAAGTCCTATTATTTTCTAACTGTGCTGTTTCTCAAAGACTGATTAATGGTGATCTATAATCTATTTTTACCTCTGATTCATGTTCAGCCCAGTGTAAAATTTACTAGAAGCTGTTACTAACCAATTGTTGTAGAAAGCTGGACAGAAGTTAAGGATTGGTCTGCTTTTAAAACCCTCAAAAGCATCCATCAGATCTCTGGAACCTGAATATTCTTTGATAATCTTCCTCTAAGAACATAACTCTTCCCCGATTAACAGACTACTAGTTTTAAGATAATCACCCTAAATTGCACCATAGTCAGTGGTGAGAAGAGGATTATCACCTAAAATGAGATTAATCTACCACTGCCTTATTTACATTAAGGGAAAATCATGTGGTCAGTTTAGACTTTGGCCTTTAAATTTCATAAGATAAATTTTGATTTGAGTCTACATCTGTTTCACTACTGTATCCATAAAATACCTAGTGCCAACCATCTGGACCGTTTAATTATTACAACAGTCCCTGGCACAGCATTGTCCCTGGGCAAATCACACTTTCCCAAATGGTTTCTGGAAAGATTCTGGGTTATGATGGGCCAGGAATCATCCCTAATAGAAATTCTGCACACAGCCTATCTTGTTTCAGAGTGTAAAAGAATGTAGTAACACGGATGTGGCCCACTAATGCCAGTCAGCCCAGGGAAAGCGGTCCAGCACTGCTCAGCTTACTAGTACAGATATAACCTCAGCCTACAGACCAGGTCTCTAAAGAAGGACCTAAATAACCTCCCATGCTGAGTACCACAATGATAACCTCCCTTGGCCTGCTCATCACAGTCTTCGTCATACAGCCTAAACTGTTGTTCTTTGACACAGGATGCCACAGCTGTCTCTTAGTCACCAACCTGTCAATCACTGTCCCCAGGTAATTTTCTACAAATCTGCTTTCCACGTGGTTGACCCCCAACATGTCCTGGTACATAGGGTTATTTCTTTCTAGGTACAGGACTTTGCACTTCCCTCTTTTTCATGAGATTCCAGTTTGTCTAAGTCTCTAGCCTAACAAAGTCCCCTGAATAGCAGCAAAACCATCTGGTGTATCCATAACTCCTCCAGTTTTGTATCATTTGCTGAAGTATTTTCTGTGCCACCCTTTAAGTCATTAATGAAGATGCTAAATACTATCTCCAGTATTGAAGCGTCAGTTGCAACATTAGTGACTAGACTCAAGATGGACTTTATGCTGTTGGTCATAACCCTTTAAGCCCATCAGTGCAGTCTATATCACTGTCCACTTACCTAGTCTGAACTTCATCAGTTTGTCTGTAAGGATGTTATGGGAAACAGGGTCAAAAGCCCTAATAAGTCAACTCTTCACTGCTCAACTAAGCTGGTCATCTCATCATAGAGGAGTATTAATTTTGTTAAGAATTATTTTCCTTTCATATATTCCTGCTGACCATTCCCAATCACCTAGTTCTTTATACATCTGCTTCCTCACCTTCCCAGGATTAATTTGAGGTTGACCAACCTGTAACTTCCTGTAGACCATTCAAAAAACTTTGCTTATGGATGAACATTCACCCCCCTGTCAGAACTGGCCTTCCACCTGGGTTATTGTCCGCTCGTGTCATCCATCTATCAACATACCCACCAAAATTTACAGTAATTTTTGAAAGTGCTTTTGGCACAGTGGAGAACAGGTAGCAATCCATGCTGTAGTTGTTATAAATTGCATGGAAATCATCTGTGTTAATGTCTTTGTTTAAAACTTTTCTACAAAGCTGTCAGAGCCTGAAATCAGCGAAGAATATAGGGTGCATAGGACACAGTTCCCATGCATATATAGGCCATCAGGCATCACTAGCGTGGCTTCTTATAGAACAAATTGTTCTTAATAAAAGTGGATGGTGCTGAAGTGTTTGTGATGCAGTGAATGTTCATACTTGCTCAGCATAGATCCTTCAGCATGCAAAGGCATCACACTGTCTAATTTCTCAGTCTCACATGGTTTGCTGCCTTACTACAGAGCTGGGTGACTTTTTATACGGCTAGATGTCAAACTATGTATGCAGAGTGGGCTTTCAACTCTAACAGGAAGATGCTTTGAGAGCTCACTCCCATTCAAGTTTAAGGATCCCCATCAAAAAGTTAATGGAATGCAACTTTGGGTATAGAAATTTAACATTCAAGTCTTATTGCATATATTTTCCTTCAATCTGACCTCAATATTGTTAATCACAATAGACTGATACTTTAAGTTAAAATGTCCATTAAACACATTTGGAAGTGGTCTTTATAAATGTCATGTCACTGACATCTATTTTTAAATTACAGAAGAAAAAAAAAGCCAGACTAAATTCATTAAACTTTGTCAAACATACTGCAGTAGAAAAGGAAGAAATTTGGAAAGCTTTTCTTTCCTTTCATAAACATATAACCAGTTAAAGGACAACTTTTAAAAGTGTAATTCAGTTCCTTTTTCTTGTTCATCAGTTAAAATTTGATGGGTGGCTATATCACGCAGTTTCTGTTTAAAGTTTCAGTATCGCTCACAAGAGATGAGATCTCCTGTCTTCCCTTCCTAATCAGCACCTTGTCTTACAAGCATTTGCAAACACACTTTTGACCTTCATTACACCACACTGCAAGCCCCTTAGGGGCAATCAATTAGTACAGCTGATTCAAGGGATGGGATGATACCACCATATCTTCTACTATATCTGCTAAATATCTACCTTCTCCCCACCCTGTACAGCTCTGTTTCTGCTCTGGAAATTTTCACACTCAAAACTGCTGCAGGTATCTGAGAAAGTTTTGCATATGGAAATCCTGATCAGGCCTTGCACTCAAGTAATAATACATCATAGTAACCTGCTACATATTTAACAGCATTATACTAATTGTAACTAATTCAAACTGTATTTATAACAGTCTTCGAAACAAGGATTAAAGCACAGTTCTGTTAGTGGTCAGGTTACAGGCACACAGTTCCATGGTACCGTGGAACTAAGCTCACATACAATTAATCATTGTAAATTTCTGCCACTTACTTTCTTTGATGCCCAGAATGTCAAGAGGGGAAAAAAAAGAAGACAACCCTTACTTTTTCTCTTCAGAAATTCTCTCTCTCTTCCTTCTTTTATTCCACACATTTTTTCTGGCCTTTTAGACCTGCTTGACTGCACCTGACAATGTTCCTCGAGATGATGCTGTCAGCTGTGAAAAAAAAAAAAAAAAAGAGAAGGTGAATGCAAACAAATCACATTTGTTTGCATGGCTTGTAAAATGTGAATTACCTTCTTTTCTGTGTCTGTAAGGCTTGGAAATCAAAAGTGAAGAAGGAAAAATATTGCATGTACAGGTGTAACTGATCAAAGAGCCTATCTGTTGCTGACACTAGCTGGTAATAAGTATAGAATTACCACTTAAAGGACTAAATATTCTGAAACACAGGTATACAAGTTAATTCTTAGTAGCCAGAGAAAATTTGAACAGGAATTCATTCCTAATCAATGCTGCAATCACAGAATCATAGAAGGTTAGGAGTTGGAAGAGACCTCAAAAGATCATCTAGTCCAACCCCTCTGCCAGAGCATGATCACCTAGACTGAATCACACAGGAATGCATCCAGGTGGGCTTTGAATGTCTCCAGAGGAGATTCCACAGCCTCTCTGGGCAGTCTGTCCCAGTGCTTTGTCACTCTCACAAGGAAAATGTTCCTCCTTATATTCACCTGGAACTTCCTGTGCTCCCGCTTGCACCCACTGCCCCTTGTCCTATCACTGGCCATCACTGAGAAGAGCCTGGCTCCATCCTCCTGACTCTCGCCCTTTACATATTTATAAACATTAATAAGGTCACCCCTCAGTCTCCTCCCGGCTAAAGAAGCCCAGCTCCCTCAGCATCTCCTCATAAGAAAGGTATTCCACTCCCTTAATCATCTTGGTGGCCCTGGGCTGGACTAAGGTATTCCTGGAGACAACCTGATGCAGTAGAGGGTATGAAAATGTCTCTGTATAAAGGTGCAGTCTTGGGACCAGGGTTAAAAATAGCCTGTTATCAGAGGAATCAGAACAGGTTACCTTCAGTGACAAAATTTTTAATTCAATTATATTAGAACATCTGCCCTCCAGACTTTGTCCTATCTTTCTTAGGCATTGACCTGTGCTCCCTTTCAGTTAATTTGTAAAAAGAGGCTTTGGCCAACAGCCAATGCCTATACTGGCTTTAAGAAACACACAATATGTATATAGAGGATCCTCTTTCCCACTACACTTTGAGCTCTGCTGGCTAGACAGTTAATATTTAAATATTTGTTTTCATATGATGTTAACCTAATTTGAATGTTGTATGAGTGTTTAGCAGAAGTGCAGGTGTACTTCACCATCTCCACTCTTCATCCTGTTTGCCTGGTGGGCACATCATTCATGTGAGACTTGTTTGGTTCATGAAGTCAAACCTGTCAAACACTTATTTAGGAAGGCTATGAAGCAGTGCATACATATAATTTATTTTGGAAAGTATAGATTAAAACTTAAAAATAAATTCTGATAACCTGTAGGAAAAAAAAATAAATTGGTAGTGCATCATTTGTCCAACTGCAGCTGGAACCTACAGCATCTGGCATCTATTTGTATTCTGATCTCAGTAATTAGAAGCAAAGGCATCCAGCATAATGCAGTTGTGTTGTCAAATATCCATTTTGGCACCGTATGTAAGTTATTATATGTATGTTTGTGTATTTATATATAATATGTAGAATTTAAAATCTCTACATGGTGTCCTCTTTAAACATTCCGATCTACAGCGTTGTCTGTAGAAGCACACATCTGCCACACAGGTATGTTTGACACCATTTTGACTTTTCTTCCTCAGATTCTTCAGAAGAAAAGAACAGAGAAGCTCTTTCTGCTGTTTTGATCTCTTTCAAGTCAGATACATTATTTACCTTTTCCCTAAGCAGGATTTACAACCTTCTCTCCCTTAATAAAGCAAAGCAAAAGATATTACCAGAGTGAACTGGAAAGACTGAGCAGTGTAGATGGCATCTGGTCACTGGCTGATTTTCATGCAGCTGTACCAGCAATATTTTCCTGTTACAGCTGACACATCCTTTGTGTTAGGTTGCAGCAGAAAGCTAGCTGAAGGGAGATGGGAGGTGAAAGGTAGGAAACAGCCAGGCACAAATAGAGGAAAACCAATTCCATTCCTCAAGATCCAAACAAGAAGTAAACCCCTTCTACCCAGCCTTAAAACGCATAAAAATTGAAACAAGGGCCTTCTTCATTCCTCTTTTATAGAACTACAAACCAATATGCTCTTCTGTAATTGCCTTTAAAAAAAATCTGCTGTCTTGTTAGCTTGTGAGAATAAATTGCTTTAGAGCTCTCTGCCCTCCTCTTTTTTATGTTTTTTTCTTTTATTTTTTCACCTACAACTGCAAACTTCAAGTGATGTAAAATACGTGACTCTGAAAGTGACAGGGGAATAATTTCTTTGGTGACTGTCTTAAGAAACGGAAAAAAAATAAAATCAAGGCTAGCTCTCTCTTTCAGGCAACTACTTTTCCCTGTAGTACAGGCTGTATTTCTACAAGCTTTATTTCTTTTCCAAGAGAGTACAAGGGGTCAGCAGAATCCAGTAGCTAATGTTAAATTGCATTTCAAAACCTTAAGCTTCCTGTGCTAAAGATTCATCATTTCTGTAGAAACTTTGGTTCCCTCTAGCAACATTACACATGACTCTGGCTAACGCTGCAGCGAAACTGCCAAAGGTGCTGAACAACTGCGGCATTAAGGGTGCTGTATATTCACACCTTCTGCAAAGGGGAAAATCGGTGCTGGCAACTCTTCCTTCAGAGGCCAGAGATTCCTCTGAAAACACTTTCAGTGCAGGTTGCCGAAGACCGTGTAATTGCTTATATCTTTGGTAAATTTAAGCGTGATGCATATTCCTATCCATGGGGCAGGAAAGGAAGCAGCGCTGTGTTTTCTAGGGTAACTGGTAGCAGCATACTTATAGATTCGGATCACACAAGGAGACACAAAACTGGATCTGTGACTAGCAACAAACAAAAATATATTGCTATGTAATAGTAACACAGGGAAAAAAAGTAACAGGGAAAAAGAGGTGATTAAGATGAGCACAGGAGGTAGGAGTCTTCAGACTGACCCTGACTCATGTTTCTACAGTATGAGCGTCAGGTGAATAACAGCAAAGCTTGACTTGGATATCACAGAGTTCAGCTTCATGGGCAGCATGATGGAGCCATGACCACCACTCCAGCTTCAGGTTTCTTGTGCCAGCTTCTCTAATCTTTCTGCACATAAGCACTGGGGATGGAAGTATGAGTTACAATAAGAAAACATCCCATCACCATTCCTTGCATGCCGCAGCAAGTGTTCAGAGACTTGCTATTTTACATCACACCTTGGTATCTGAGTAGCTCAAACTAATCCATAACTTTGAGGCAGGAGTAGAATCCCCTGTGACTAGTTCAGATGATTGAATATTTCAGCTGATCGTTTGTTTTCTTGTGATTTCTAGGTAACATTTATCTTCATAGCCCTTTGGTAATCCTAATCTTTCTATCCAGCATGATTTTATAGGGGCTTGTGTGGGCATATGGCCTTCTACATCTATCTCTGATGATTAACCATGCCTTCATTTGCATTTTACTTGTATCAACATGATGTGTGAATTTTTACTTTGTCCAAACGAGATTATAAAATTGTGCAGTAGCAGAGAGAAAATGTAGTTGCATTAATGATGTGTGTGTGCTGGGAGTGGAGAGGGTATTAAACTAATTATCCCTATGGAAAAGGTATCATAATTATGAGGCTTCTTGTTGATCTCTGATTTTTTCTGGTCTCCCTTTCCTAGTCTAGAGATGGCAAAATTCAAATTCACAAGCATGAAACATTTATTATTGACTTGCAGTTTGTGGTTGAAATTAGCAAATTTACAAGTGATAAATGACCTTATTTTGGTACTCCATCCGAGAATTAGACTACAGAATTAGAATGAAAAAGAGCCTGGGAAGATTATAGAATAGATCCTCCTAGAAGCTATGCTAAGGCGCATTAAGGGCAGGGAGGAGAATCAAGACATCCAGTATACCTTTACCAAGGGCATAACTTGCCTGACCAACCTAGTGGCCTTTTATGATGGAACAACTACATCTGTGTGCAAGGGGAGAACTATGGATGTCATCAATCTGAACTTCCATAAGACCTTTACCACAGTACCTCACATCTTCCTCTCTAAATTGGAGAGATAGGGATTTGATGGATAGTCTTTTGTTGTACTAAGAGAATTTCTGACTATTCTGGGAAACAGGAAAAATTTCAGGAAACAATACAAGAAAATAAACATATGTGATATGTGTGCATGTGTGTATATACATATACGGTGCAGGTATTTTATGCATGTTTCAAAAAAAATAGAAAACTTTTTGGTTCTTATTCAGATCCTGATCCTCTCCGTTTCAGTTGGGATGATGCCAGTAATATTGCATGTTAATGTCATAGATGTTATTGCATACCAGCCTAGTTTAAGGAGATACTTTTGTTTTACAAGCATGCAAGCACTTATTACTTCATTAATAAATACTGCTTCTAAGGTCATTATCACCATCCCTTCTCAATTACTGAAACTTTGTTAAGCCCTGTTAATCATGTTCATGATCTTTATAAAAGGCAAATCCAACATTGCTAAGTGTCCTTGGGATTTTTCCATCTCTCTTTTCTCTTCCAAATCACACTCAACTATGAAGGATGTATACAGTTCTAACAGATACAGATACCTCCTCAGTGGCATCAATTATTGAGCTGCTATGCTCCCTGGAGTTGCATTTGCTTTTGTGTTGATTGACAAGAGTCTTGACTTGCTTTAGCCTCTTGATTCCTTGATCACAGATCTGAGTACTCAAGGCATCATGGGCCTGTACCTCATTATTAGAGATACACAGTAGTGTCACCTGTAAGAAAACATACTCACCTAATAAGGCTGGACACACACGGAATTGCACAAACAAATTCAAGGAGCAATCTGAAGAAGTTGCTAGTAATTGGTAAGAGCTGCCTTCTTACTCTTTCTCTCCTCCGACCCCACAGCAGATAACATAAATTTATTCATAGTCCAGTGAAATAATAAAGACTGTGAAAAATGCTGAATGGGAAAAGATTTTTATTTATTCATTTTTAATTTAAGGGTGCTACGTGTGTGCATTATTTACAGCACATTTGTTTCCAGAAGTGAAAAGTTTATATTGCTCTATAAGTACATCCTAAGACACTGACCATTATTTGTCACCAGTATGAGCTGTCAAGAGCGGCATCTGAACACAAAGAAACAGGAACAGTTGTGCTAAATCTTTTGTGGTACGTGTACATCCTGTCATTTGTTATGGAGAAATAATAACAGCACAAAAGTGCAACTTTAGCAGACAGCGAGGAACTGTCAGGGCTGAAGACACTGTGAATGAATGAACCCCTGCTTGTTTTCTGGAGTTACTTCTGCATATGCTGTCACATTAGTTTGGCAGAACAAGTCTGACATAAAGATTGATGTAACTTTCAGCCCCTCTGAAAAGCTTTTCCCAGTCTTAATTTTATTTGTTGTTGAAAGTCCTGAAGAAATGCAAAGTCTGTTTCTTCAAACATATGCCTGTTTTAAGAATGACAGTAATTTCCTTTGCCTTCAATTGTGCTATCCACATATCTAATGTTGAATGTACTCATAGAATCATAGAATCATAGAATGGTCTGGGTTGGAAGGGACCCCAAGGATCATAGAGCTCCAACCCCACTGCCACAGGCAGGGCCACCAACCTCTAGGCCTGGATCTACACAAGGTTGCCCAGGGTCCCATTCAACCTGGCCTTCAACACTTCCAGGGACAAGGCATCCACTACTTCTCTGGGCAGCCTGTTCCAGCACCTCACCACTCTTTCTGTAAAAAACTTCCCCCTAATATCTAATCTAAACCTTCCTTCCTTTAGCTTTAATCCATTTTCCCCTTGTCCTGCCATTATCTGCTCTTTTAAAAAGTTGAATCCCGTCCTGCTTATAAGTTCCCTTCAGGTACCGGAAGGCTGCAATGAGGTCCCTCCGCAGCCTTCTCTTCTCCAGGATTGCCTGTACTCTCTTGCGAGCATTCCTCAGTTTTCATTGAAGTTAGTGTGAACTTTTATATCACGTTTGACAAAGTTTTAGATAAAGCCTTAGATATACATTCAATGAAATTTATGTCTACTAATTGCAAAGCTTTTACCATACAGACTCATAGTGCTCTTACAGCTGATCTACTTTGAGTTAATTATCAGTCCCAGTAAATTTATGTTAAAAGCTTAGTACAAATAATGAGTCAAACAATAGGATTTCTACCCGAGGAAAGAGCATGAAATTACATCCAAATTTAGGTTCCCCATCTCTTGGGGAAAGAAATCAAACGTATGTTTTAAACTGGTGAAAAGCTGGAGAAATGTAAACTGTCTCATTTGTCAAATCTGAAAAGAGATGAAATCTTAGTCAGTTTTGATTCATATTACACTAGTCAGTTTGTCTCAGATTAGTTTTTCTGAGTTAGGAAATTCACACTTTGCCACTTGATTTTATTATCAGAGCAACACCACAGGGCAGTCATCTTTTATTCTGACATTACTGAAAAATGGAATGTGATGAAACGTGCTGAATATTATGATTAGGATTTTTAAAAAAAAGGCATTTTATTGTTTCATTAAATAAATTGATCATAATTCAGATATCAGTGTGCAATAAAATATTCATTTAAATGATGGCAGATAACTATACAAATTAGCTCAAAATTATAGGGGTTTAGACCAAATTTTGGTTAAAGATAAATTAGAAAACATTGCTTTTGGATTCCAGTTTGAATTTTGTAGCCTAAATTGAACTTGTGTTACAAATAAAAAAAAATTTCTTGATTGATTGGATTGATTTTACTTGTAAAGAATGCAGATGAGGAACTTTCTGTAAATGTGCCAGCGAAACAAATTTTCTATTATAGCAAAAACGAATATTTAATTTCAAATTTCAAGATCGTAAGAAGCTATCTTTTCATACAGGAAAATTTTATAAATACATAAATAAAGTAAAAGTTATCAGAATTATTTTTATTTTTAAATATATATCATACCCCCTTCTCCCCCATTTGACTATTTAATTGATGGAATCTTGGGAAAATCTTACTTTTCTGTAGGACTTATTTGTTTAAGTAGTATGGCACACTTGAAATATTTTTTAATGTCGTCCTGCAATATTGTGTTTCTGGATTTGGTCTGTGTACCACCTGAGGAAGCTGGAACTAGATATACTATCACTATGTAAAATAAAGTTACTATAACACATTTGTTCCAATTGTTTTATCAAAAATATTTGTTTTCTTTATATTTACAACATTAAAGTTGCTAACATTTTCTCTATCAATCACATATTTTACTCCTGGAATCTACAAATGTGGTTAATCAAGATAATTTTTATTAAGTTGTGAAATTGTAATATCTGCAACAATTTTGCAATACCATAATTCTATTTGACATTAAGAATTGTAAAGTTGAAAGAATTCATAATTACTTGGTTTGTTTGAATCCATTTATTTAGACCTAGCTAGCTACCTGTGGAATTCTGCATGAGTCAGGTACATGGACACAGAAATAGATAGAAACTATTGAGATAAATAATTGATGATAAATCAGAAGAAATCTGAAAAGGAAACTTGACGAAGATGTACATTGCAACAATTTAGATTTGCTTATAACTTGAACAAGGCTTTGAACAAAGGACAAGATTTCCACTTATTTATAACAGAGAAGCATGCTAATTTATGAAACAGTGTTACAAGTAAATTTTTTTCTTAGTTTATTGCATTAAATACATGACAAGGAGGCAATAACCAGTTGAAATAAGCAAGCTAGCCGTAGGTAAAAGAAGCCAGCAAAGGATTCTCTAGAAAAAGGCGAACAATTTCAGATATTCCATAGTAGGAAAATACTGTATCTGTGTTTCTCAAGTAAGACCCAGTTATTTTGGTTTCACAACACATTTGGAAACAAAACTACCAGAAGTCATAAGCTCTTTTAATAAGGTTAACTTACTTTAACACCACACTTTGCTCACTGAGTCTATAATTGTTTCAAATCATGAAGGAACCATTTTATGAATATTATTATAGTAAAATTTTAATATTTAGGCAGTAACACCGAAATGTAGGCACTTGCTATTATAGGTATTTAAGATTTTATCTCAGCAATTCTGTAACTATTCATGCTGTTTCTTCTTAAAATTAGCAGTAAGGAATGCAAAATAGTGTTTAATGCTGATAGGAAGTCTGCTTTTTATGAATTCTCGAACAGTTTTTTTACACAGGCAAAGAAAGCAGATTTTTAGCCTGAATAACAGCAATATTTCTTCATAGCCTGTTTAATGGCATGAAATAAAAGTGGAGACAAATGACTACAAGCATAAGAGGCACCAGTATGAAACTGTCTTTGCGTGAATCATTTGCAATAAAATGTTCTATCACATGGTCAATATTTTTTTCTCTTTTTCCCTAGCAGTTTGAATCTTCTGGAAGCATGAATTTAGCTTTGAGTAATGTGGACTTTCTACTGAGATTTAGGTAACTATGTTCAACAGTGTTCATGCCAACAACAGATTGTTTATCATTGTTCAATCATTGGTTTTTTGGTACATGCACTGGGCAGTACACATTGCTTCCAGCAGAGTAACAAAGATGCAACTTTTCCCAAATTCCTTCTCCTACTTAGATACCTTTTTGTACTCATAATTAATTTTCCTTTAATGAGCAAAAGATTGGGGGTGAGGAAGAGGAAATTAAGATATGCCAAATTAGAGAAATTTATTAGATATATCTCTTGAGTTTTTCATTTGATGCTCTTTGAACTGCATTTAGAAAATCTAAAGTCTCAACAGAATCCTACAATAATCTCTTTGGAATTACATAAAGACTAAAAATTTTGAAAAAAGCAAAATATGTTATAAATGAAAAATCTATTGTGTTGCTCCAGTAAAATGTTGTCTTTTTTCTTTTTCAATTATTTCCCTTTCCACTCATTGATAAAATAATTAAAACATTAGCAACAAAAATACTGATTCTACTATCTATTTCAATAGTCACATAACCTTAATTTCCAGTGAAATTCATGCTAATGTTTAAAACCCCACATATGTCTAAATGCCTTGCTAAATCCAGGGACAGGAGCATGCAAACCATAAAATTTGTGTGGTTCTTAGTGGAAGTTCTTATGCCTACTTGTACTTTTACCTCTTGCGTGTTGTACAATATGTTACATATTATAGTTTAACCACCTATAGATTTCTTGTGCATAGTGCTCATTTCTTGTTTATTTCAACCATTTGTTTCCCCAACCTGTCTTGCAACAGAAACAACAAAGGCAAAGAGTAAATTAAACCCCTTCCTTTCTATAAGGACTATCTATAGGATATATATATATGAGGACTTTCAACCTTACATTTCTTACCTGCTTTTGAAAACCCAGCTGATTTTCTGATAATAAAACCTGATTGCCAGTGTAAAGCATATATTACGCAATTAAAAAACAAGAAACGTGTCATACATATTTAAAAGTATCTGGATCTGATTACAGCAGTTCAAAACTAGGATGTCCCTTTTAACACACCTTAGAAATTTCATCACAACAGATTTCCAGTGGGTATTTTAAGGTACTTACTTTTGATCAGTTTTGCATGTTTGGTGTATATTTGAATACAGAAAAAAAAAAAATCCCCAAAAATTCCAAATGTCTTGGTATTTCTTACCACACCACACACATTTCCTGAAGTTATATCTCAGATAAGCATCTAATCACAGGGAAAAGAACTTGGCAAATGTATAATGGTTTCAGTCTGAGGCACAACTTACTTTTTACATGACCTTCAATAAGTAATTTAAGGTGGTAAACTATATTAATCAGAAAAAAATGGATGCTTTATGCACCAGTGAACTATTTGGAGTATTATAGTAATGGGAACAGAAGAAATATGTAAACCTTAGACAAAAACTTTTTTTTTTCTCTTTATTTCAATATTTCAATAGTCTATTTCAATATATTAATTAGAGTAAGAACAGGTTGAAATAAATTTGATCTGATAATAAGCATCCACTGTGCTGTATTTATTTATTGGGTTTGAATATTTTGTTTCCACAGGGTGGCTAACAAAAGTCACAACACGTAAACTGTGATAAATTTACACCTGACCATGTAACTCCATAAGCATTTTATTAGGCTTACAAGTTGCTGGTGAAATGTCTTGACTAGTGAATTACCTTGGTCTTTTTCAGTGTTCTGATTTTTGGGATCAGTTCCAGGGCCAACTCTTAACTGCTGGCTTACCTCCTGATATGCTATCTTAATAAAATACTTCATGGTTTTTGTATGATCTGTACGAGCTGTTATTACATAAGCATTCTCTTATTATTATATTGTGGGAAAATAGGAAAGAAGCAATGGAAGGCTTCAAATTTTACCTGAAAGTGTTAAAAAAGAAGCAAACTTCTAGACAGTGGGATAAACTGCTGCTTGTAAAAATCATTTTATAGACCTCGTTTGTTATAATGTACCAGAGAAATGGCCTAGTCAGCATATTTGATTCCTTACAAACATAATGCATATGAATAAGCTTTGAATAATAAGTAGATCCCATAAAATACAATAATTAACTCCTCTACACATTGAAGGTTTTATAAGATGCCTATTTACATCATAAAAATAAAGTAACTTCACTGATCTAGGGACTGAATGCCTTCAAAAACATGCTCATAAAAATGTAAAAGAGATAGTCCAGGGGAAAGGCAGCAAAGAAGAATAAGCCTACGGAGACTGGAGAAGATGGATGTGACAAGTGTCAGATGTATTGTTATGTGGAGTGACAGAGGCCATTTTTGATAGCAAGCAATCAAAATTAGATCATATGCTCCAGCAGAAAAATAGATTATCAAGAAGAAATTTAAACTTTCCAATTTGTTAGACAAATATTAAACAGAGGGAAAAAGTTTGAAACCTGACAAAATATGAGTTTTATGGAAAATATAATCCAGGCATGTGAAAAATAAGGGAGAAAAATGTGGACTCTCTCAAGCTCATTGTAGAAAACACAGATACAATAGAGATGGGAAATAGAGTCAAAATTCTTTAATCAGAAAATGCAACCTAAGAAGTTTAATATTAAAGTAACCCTTCATTGATAGCAAAACAAAGGATCATTGCTATCAAAGAAGTAATAGGAGAATATGCTTACACTGACAATTAATGCATAAGAGGTATCTTTTCACAAGATTCTGAAGAGGTAATATTATCTTATATATAATTATATTGCCCCCCAAATCTTTTTATCTGCAAAGAATTATGCACTACAAACTGCAAATGCTACAAAGAAGCTGAAATCACCCGCTATTAATAAAGTGTAAAAAACTTTTAAAGGTGACCAAAAATATGACTACATCATTTCTGAAACAATGCTTGAAAAGAAGAGAAAGTGTAAACTGCAGTGGTTTTAATAGTCTAACTGTCAAAGAAAAAAATACTTGTCAAACTGCAATTACTGTCATGGCACAGCTTTATTGACAGTACCAAAGAATTCTTAGCCAGAATATTGTCTATAGTGGAAGAAACTGGAGAGAAGAAACAAAAATTAAAAGTATGACATTCCAGAGAAGTAAGATTATGTATTTTGACTCCCACAGAAAACTTGAGAATAAATTACTAGCAGTCATTAACTGCACTTATTTTGATGCTTTGATGTTCTTCAACAGAGTAATTTATGGAAGGATAATGGACAACTACAGAAGAAAGTACAGGATTCTTAGTAATGCAAACAGCAGAATGTTCGTGTTATTCCATGTGTGCAAAGTTTTTTCAAACGGATCACACAATGGCTTAAAAAAGCAATAGAAGACAAGTAGCAATGTTAAGTGCTGCTCCTGCTGTTGAGACTGACTTTAGATTGACTCACAGAATTGGAGAAACTATGAAATTTGGAGTGATGATGGAAAGCTCAAAGATTTTTTAGACAGTCTAGGTACTCCCTCAGTTGCTATATATAATACATAGACACAAACTTAAAAAGAAAGAAGACTAGTTACCTCACATGAACAAACAGGAAATGTTTCAGAACTGTAGCTTGATGGGCCCACAAAAGATTAGGACATTTAGGGATATATGCAACATTCAGATGGTCTTGTGATCACTACACAAGAAAAGTCTCCCTTTGGCAGAAGGTGGTGGCTGGGTTTTCAATGCAGTGAGGCCTGGCAAACTGAATACTTTGGATTACTGGGAAGACAAACATGATCACCCCCTTCCTCCTTCTTCCCCTAGCCCTTTTGGCATTGAGCATGATGTCATACGGTATGGAATATCCCTTTGATCAGATGGGGTCAGCTGTATCAGCTGTGTCCCCTCCCAACTCCTTGTGCACCCCCGACCTACTCACTGGTGGTGCAGGGTAAGAAGCAGAAAAGGCCTTGGCTCAGTCTAAGCACTGCTCAACAGCAATATCTAAAATATCCCTCTGTTATCAACACTGTTTTCAGCACAAATCCAAAAACATAGGCCCATACCAATTACTGGTAAATTAGCTCTAGGCCAGCCAAAACCAGCCCAAGTGCATTCGACGAAGTGGTAGGGAAGGTGTCTTTTGAGAAGTCCCATGAATGGTTTTGTCTTTCTCAAGGACGTGTATGTACTTGGAGTGTAATGCAGAACGTTGAGATCTGGCATACAGCTCTAGGAAATTTAACCTTGCAGGAGGGAAATAACCTGTGATGTGAGTTGCATGTTTTAGGGAGTAATGTATTAAGAATAACCTGAACCAACAGTGAGTTTCACAAGGAAGTGCTAGTGCAACAATGGCACAAACCAAGCTTGTGTTGGTGCCCAACAGTCGAATGCTTCTTCTGTCCTGTATACCCATCTTGACAGATGAGGCCAAGTCAAAGCCTGCTTGTGAACATCTGGAGGAGTGATAGGGGAGCCCATGGAACAGGAAAATAATATCAGTTAAAGGGCTGGTGGTAGTAGTTAATGAGAATGTATATGGTATAAAGATAGTCTCAGTATGTAATTTTAATAGTAAATGTTGGTAAGATGGGATTTCAGTAATGAGAAATAGACATGGTGAGATGTATCCCATTAGACATTGTTCATGCCTCAGAGATTGAGCTCCACAAAGGACTCTTCCCTGACCAGAAATAGAACCCGGGCCACAGCAGTGAGAGTGCCGAATCCTGACCACTAGACCACCAGGGAACACAAATATTTGATTGGAATACATTAGATTAGACTAAACCAGACGAGACTAAACAAGACAAGACTACTGGTTTATCAATCTGTCAGGGAGAGATCGGTCTCAAACTTATCTAAACTTTGTCTAATTTAGAGATCTGAGTTCCTTCAATAGTACCTGTAGAGAAAACAGGAATTATTCCCACCTCTGACATATATATATATCTTCAGGTGGTATGATTCTACCACAGGAGTTCTCTGCTTGTCTACCAACTACTGTCTAGGTGAGCAGGTTAGATTAACTAATGTTTAAATGCCCAGAGATACATTAAATTATGCTTGGGGTTGATTTGTGTAAAAATAAGCATCTAATGATATGTGCATCACTTCTGTCAGACTAGAAGGGCTTGGAGGGGTCTGGGAAAATCCTTCCAGAACTCTAGATTAAATTGTATTGGATGCCTTTTCTCAGACAGATGAACACTATAATGATGGTAGAGTACTCATGATGCAAAATGGGTCTTGAGATGATTGTTTATTTCATATTATTATTATTATTATTATTTTATGTATGGTTTGTCTAAATTTGTTTTTCTTTAGCGAAGTCAAACCCAGCTGCAGCTGAAACCAAATGTATACTGGGCACTCTCACACATTACAGTGGCAGCTAGATCAAGCAAGCTCTTGGGATTTTTTGATATATCAGTCCAGCTCTTCATACTGAATCTGTATGGATCTAAAGAAGCTGTCTTCTTTGGAGTGTGTCACCTGTCATAACTCAAATGTGAAGCTTCTAAGAGGAATCTTTTCAATCTTTGTGCCTTTACAAATACATCCATATTTGCAATACATACTCATGGCAAGTCAGGAGTGACATGGAATTCTTGAATCTCATTCTATGTACAATTGTGGCAATGAACAGTAAACACATTATTCTCTTTCCTTCTGATTTTTAAGAAGTATTATGGTGATGATGATCATAAATAATAGATCACCAGTGTTTTCCCTCTCTCCTATCAACATGCTCTCTTCCAGAATGAGTTTTAGCATCATTGAATATATTTTCTCAAATGAAGCAATTTATCTGTTTCTCGAATGCTGATTAAAGAAAATTAGAAACACTTTGCATGTAACACTAGTCCCCTACAGATTTGTTTGAGATGTATTTTGGTAATTTAGTCTTAGTTTGATAAATATGTAACCATTAGTGTATTACAAAGGTCACCAATATATCATTCATGCACTGAGCAATTTAAGCTCTTTCTCGCTTTTCTACATTATGATATAGATAAAAACCTATTTCTGGCTTGAGAAACTGCTTCTGAATACAGGAATTGCTCCTTCATAAATTTTTTAGTATAATTCTACCAAGCATTGGACTGCAAGAGGGAAAAAAGGCTACAAGTATTACAGACTAAAACTCAAGAAATGTCAATCACTGATCTGTAAAGAAGCAAAAGCTACTTTCATTTTGGAAAGAAGCTAATGCTTTCAGGAAAATCTCATCTATTCAAGTTCCTGTAGATCCTTTATAAAAACATCAGGCATGCTTCTAAGATATGCAAACAAGTATATGTATATCATTAGAGGTTTCCTTAGCATTATTTTTTTCTAAACAGGAATATTTAAAATAGAAAAGTTATTTGTCTTTAATTCTTCAATTCTAGGTAGGTAAGCACTATTCAGGATAATTTTCATAAAAGGATATTTGGACAAATTGGAATAAATCTATTTTACAAGTATAATAAAAAAAAGAATAGTTTATATCTGTAGTTATATTGTGAAGAGCTCAATAGGGAACAATATTGCACTAATTTGGGGAGGGAAAATTATGCTAAATGGCTTCTTCAGTGTTGAATTTCTGTGATATAAGAATATTAAGCCAATCTCAAACATGTAATTGATCTATCTATGAAAGAAAAACTTAGGGCAGGTACAAGAAAGTAAATTTATACTGTGCAATAGTGACTTCTGCTAAAAAACCAACTAATTTACAGAATGTGTAAGGGGACAGGCATCTAAGAGCAAAGCCCACAAATCTAGCACTGGTGGTAGGGAACCATCCTAACAGAGTTCAAAAGATATTTAGCAAGATAACTGCAAAGTTTTAAGTATCTTCTTTACTGCTGCAAGAGGAAGCAGTGATTAGTGATCTCTAAAGAAATATATGACAGGAGTTTGAATCCCAGGAGGGTCAAGACAGGAATGAAGCAGGATCTCTAACATTCTTGATAGGTGTTTTAATCATTGAATATGTTGAGGAAAAGAGGTCACCCTTATTTCAGTCGTGTGTGGGGCCTGATGGCTTAGGATGTCCTGAGAACCTTTCTGCATAGCATCTGTCAGCAGATTTAGGCAGAAAAATACTGTTTGTAGTTTTAAAGGGGTAGTCATGAAGCTGATGTATGCCATCAAAAGCAAGGTCCTTATATGATTTCTGTCTAACATTTTGGAAACTGGAGACCTTCTTCTGCTCCTACGAGTGAATGGTAGCTGAAAAGGACATTGTGCATACAGGACATTATGGATACAGGAATCTAAATGGCAGCTAGAGTCTAGTTTCACAAACAGTATTTGATGATGATCCCTAACTATACTGAATTCTGCTATCTGCACACAATTCAAGACACCAAAAATAAAAGGATGCCAAAGGATCAGATCACTTTATAGAGTCCTGTAGGAAGCACTTGCTGCAATACTCTCTGTAATCGGTGGAGTATTCAGTTCAGAAATCAGAGAGCTAAATGTAGCTCTCCACACATCATTGTCAACAAACTAGGCAACCATTGCAGTCAAAAGAGATCTGAAGCTTTCTTGGTATGAGTGTTTAGTGGGATTTGAGATAATCTATGGTTCCTCATCCAAAGGGTACAAGGATCTACCAGTCTCTCAAGGATGTCTTGGTTCTTCTAGACACTGTCGTATAGAATTAAGTGTTTATAAGTGGACAACTGAATGAAATACCTAGATATTTACTTTAGGAGCAACTTCTAGCAGAGTTCTAAGGTACACTGCTTCTAGTAATTATGTTTTACTGACTCCATGGGGATTTAGATATGTGCATACTTAAAGGTACCTATACATATCAAACAAAATTTAGGTTTTTTAATTTTGGGCTGAATTCTGCCATTGAAATCTGACACTGAATATTAAGTGTAAAGAACATTATTTATGTGTCATCTTGTAGAAAAAACCTTTTCTTTTAAGAAGAAAGTTGCTATAACTTTGTTGGTTTTACTCTAAACTTCTTATAACCGCATCTATACAGTGGAAACCACTACAGTTGTATTATACAAAAATAGTAAGCATGAATTTCAAAAGATGAGTTTAGGAAAAGAAGAAAATATATTTTTTAATACCTCTGATCATTCCTATCTGATATAGAATAAAAAGGAATACACAATCAACTGATGATTCAGCTAAATTTAGTCAACTTTGTTTGTACTGGCATAAATTTTACAGAGCTTTCATTGACCTAAATGTGTGTGAGCATTTCAGTTTTTCACTAGGGATCACACTGCAGTCTTCTTTCTGTCTTAGAATCCTGAAATACTGCATACATTAAAAAAAAACCCAAACGTGCTGAAGGATTTTTGAATCAAGGCTTTCTTAAAAACAAGTTGACTGATTTGTCGGGTTTGTAAGATAAAATGAGATGGCCTTTCTATCCTAATATTTTTTTTATTATTGTATAATTAGTGTGTAAGGGAAGAAGAGCTTCAAGATGATGTATAGTATTCGCAAGAAAAGTGTTTTGATATATGACAGTCATTTGTGCCACTATCATCTGTTTGACTTTCTAAGTTCATATATAATTTGCTGGTTGACGTTGTGCAGTCACAGCCTCGTATTTGTATTGTGCTTCAGCAGACTTCTGAAAAAAATTGAAAAAAACATAAGTGATTTGTTTAGGTTTGGGTTTTTTCAGAAACAGTTAATTTTGATTCTATCTTCAATGGAGAATAGATATATGTATTTTACAGACATAGCTGCATATTATGAAATAATTCATATAGGAAATTGCATTGATAAATAAAACTAAAACAAATTAAACTCAAAACTGAAAATTATTGACTTTTATTATTGCTACATCAGAAGTTTTGGAAGAGACCAGGAACAGAAATACTGATTATCAGAATACCTTTCTACACCGGCAGCCATTTCTACTTGGATAGGATCTTCAACATATGAAGACAAAGAGGCCTTGGAACATGGTGCATGAAAATAGTAAACAGAATGGTCCTCATGTTGATAACAGTTTAACTACCTGTAAGAATACAATATATATATACTGTATATTTCATTATATTTGTGTGACTGTTTATGGTTTAACCCCAGCTGGCAACTAAGCACCACACAGTCACTCACTTACTTCCCCCATGGTAGGATGGGGGAGAGAACTGGAAGAATAACGTGAATAACGTGAATAACGTGAGAATAACTCATGGCTTGAGATAAAGGCAGGTTAGCAGGTAAAGCAAAAGCTGAACACACAAGCAAAGCCAAACAAGGAATTCATACCATATCCCATGGGCAATAATAAACAAATAATAAACAAACTAAGTAACTGGCCTTCTCCAGGAGAGTAGAGCTCCATCACAGCTAATGTTGACTTGGGAAGGCAAACACCATCACTCTGAATGTTCTCCCCGTTCTTCCTCTTCTCTCAGTTTGATATGCTGGAATATCCCTTTAGTCAGTTGGGGTCAGCTGTCCTGGCTGTGTCCCCTCACAACTCCTTGTTGACCCCCAGCCTACTCTACTCACTGGTGAGGTGGGGTGAGGAGCAGAAAAGCCCTTGGTTCTGAGTAAGCACTGCTCAGCAGTAACAAAATCACCCCTGTGTTATCAACATTGTTTCCAGCACAAATGCAAAACATAGTTATGTACTAGTTACTATGGAGAAAGTTCACTCTATCCCAACCAACACAATGATGAGAGACAAGAACAGTTTTTTATTGTTATGTGATTAAAAAGCTAAGCACAGTGAAAACAAAGACTCAGAAAGTATCCATGGAACTAGGGCAAGGTACCCAACAAGTACCTGATCAGTGAATATGGAGCACAGTAAGTCAGACACTCTTAATTTGTTGAAGTACGATGATTGGATCATTGTTCCTTGTCCTGCCTGTCAAGATGACTCAAGGAAAGAAATTCTCTTCCTGGAACACCACACAAACTAAGAGGGTTTATTTTCCAAAGGCTCTTTACAAGACTTACTTTGGGATGCAGGTAGAAGAGGATTTTTAGGTGACGCAGAGAGAATTTGAAGATTGTATAAAACTATGGAGTTCAGGAGCCAATAGGAATGTGCTCCTGAACACTGAGAGGAAGTATCAAAAATAGGGGAAGGGAGGGATCAAGTTGAGTCAGAGAAAAAAAAGTGAATAAAAAGGGCAAGTATGTAAAAACCTGGAATACCTGGTGGTTGATTACTGCAACCAGTAGTAACTTCTTTTAAACTCATTCTATTTTCTGTGTAGTTCACTCTCTGAGCCTGTGTATGTAAACTGCTCATGAACTTCAGGTTGGACCAACTGATGAGTAGGAAACACCCAAAGTCTCAGCTGGTGTGGGGGAATGGGCCATGGATACTGAATGAGTTTTAAATCTGTGTCAGTATCAAATGAACGCGCAGATGTGAGCGTGCTTGTGAATCAAGAATAAGGGCATGCATATATCCTGACTCCTATCCCTGTCACCCTGTCTGTAAGTGCTGTATTTATGTGGCTGCTGATGAAGGCACTGACCTCTTTCTGTGATAGTCTATGTGCTTGGCCATGTTTGCACTGTGTATGTGTACATACACCAGCTGGGAATACATGCTCAACCCCACTGCTGGCACATAGGGAACACGAACCCACAGCAGCCTCCCTTCTATCACACTGGGATGAAAGGAACCCTAGAAGGAGTCATATAACCATAAGATTACCATATAAGATTAATTATCACGTAGTATTAGTCTGCTTCCACAAGGTACTGTGTAGCCTCAACTTCATTGGTGTCGTGGTTCTGGCTTAAATTCAACATTCTAGCAAAGAAATTTTAAACAGTTACAGGTAGAGAAGTCATAGCAACTGAAAGCTAGCTCACCTCAACCTGAAGGTATTATTCCTTTCTGTTTCTGAAAAGAGCACAGTTACACGATTAAAAGCCTAGCGAAGTAGAGCATTTCATTGACAAGGATGTTGCGAATAAACAGGTATTGAAGCAATAAGATACTCATGTGGTTCTAATGAACACCCAGGACATGTTGATGTGGTTGTTACTAGATGAAGAGCAAAGGACCTGAGAGGCCGTCTGCATATGAAAATTTGTGCCTCTGCAGGTATTTCTTATAATGGCTCTTCATTGCAGTTGAAAAATCATTGTACTTTTTCATGGTGCAAAGATGGTGAAGATTAAAAAATGAGGGTGTCAACATCTTTGCATCACTGAAACAAGATTGCACAGGGATATGTTTTGCACAGACTGACCAGGCAGAATAAACCCTGCTATTTCAATGCACTTCAGTTACTGACTCCAGAAAAAGAATATTATCTAAGCAGCTCACATCACTGTGTTAAAGGCTCAAAGTTCTTTATAGAAGTCTGTCATCAAAGTATTGGCTTATCCCATTCCCGCTTAACTGTGGGGACCAGATGGGATCCTATGTTTCAGAGATTCCCAACATGTTGACCTAATTAAAGTCTATAATTATCTTAAGCAGGGGATGCAGGGGGAATCAGCCAGCCCCTTTTTGGTGGTCTGTGGGGATAGGACAAGGGGCAACGGCTGCAAGCTGGAGCATAGGAAGTTCCGCACCAACATGCGGAAGAACTTTTTCACAGTGAGGGTGACAGAGCACTGGAATAGGCTGCCCAGGGAGGTGGTGGAGTCTCAAGACCCGTCTGGACACCTATCTGAGTGATATGTCCTAGGGAGCCTGCTTTGGCAGGGGGGTTGGACCTGATGATCTCTTGAGGTCCCTTCCAACCCCTACGATTCTATGATTCTATGTGCAGTGCTGTCAGAATTAACAAGTGTGTGCTGTTTCTGCTGCTACACTGTTGACAGAAAACTCACACTCCTGCTGGAGACATTGGGGAAAGTGCCCTTGGAATTAACTTATTGACAGATATCTATCAACTGAAAACAGTAACAGCAACATGTCAGAGTGTGATATGCTGCTGACAGTCTACTACGTGAGCTTTAATAGAAGAATTTTGTATAACTTTGTAGTGTACATACTTAGCAGGTTACAAGGACCCATTTAAAGCAATGCTATGGCTTTGATCTACTTAGCTACTCACGTGCATTTCTGTTCCTTGAGAGGAGTTGTGAGTGTAGTGTGAACTTCTTCTACTTCGTCACTCAAAAGTAAAGGCCGTGTTACTTTTTTCTGGTTTTCTCCTCAGAGTCCATTTGCTCTACATTTTACACTGAGTTTTAATGCATGGACTGCAAAACCATCACTGTTGACCACATGGAGTAAGTAGATTTTAGGATGGGTTATTAAAGATCTACCAGATTTCTCCACACACACACCCAGACCTCAGCAGTCCATCAGTTTCTTCCACTTACATTTTCCTGCTTCATGAAATTAACATTTTGAAACCCTTTTAAAAATTATGGTATCAAACCTCAAAAAGCATTATCGTAAGGACAAATAATGTGAATTACTGAAGAGGCTCACATTATTTGACCTTAGGATATTGCTTTGGTACAACACTAATCAAAGTTTGGTGGAAGGGAAAGTATGATGTGTGTTATATAGAATCGGGAATATTACTTATGTGCAGGAAATATCAGTGGTAGGTAATAGATTTATGTAAATACAGTCACACAATAGAGAAGCCATAAAACTTGATGGAGTAATGTGCAGATAGGGTCACAATTACTTGAGGCCCCTAATCCCTGTGCATGGAGCAAAAAGCAGCTCCAATGCATGCTATGCTGGAAGTATAAAGCATACGCATTCCGAAGACAGGAATTCCTTTCTCTTTCATTTCCATATATCCCTTGATTATTTGGGCTGCCAACATGAGCCTCTATGTGCTTAGTTTCAGATATCCAACCAGTCCAAAATTAAAACTGCTGAATAAAAGTTTTCAGGAAACAAGCACAAATCATTATTGAGAATACAGCGTAGCACAAGCACCTAAGAATGAGAAGTAGAAAGGGAAGATGAAGGGAAAGTAGAACAGAATGCTTATATACATTCAAGGTATTTTGAAATAAATGAGAATTAAAACCTGCACAGTAATTCATCCTGACCAGATGAAAGATTTACATCTAAAAAGCAAGTTGTTAGTGCTCTCTGCAATAAATCCATAACTTGGCATTTAACCTTGACAATATGCTTTCTCTCCCAGATAATAGCAACATAAATAATTTCCTGCAGTTGTTAGCAGCAAAATGACTTGTTATTCTCTCAGATTAGTGGGAGTCTTAACACTTTTGCATAAACCTAAATCAGAACCTTGAACGTTCATGAAGGGCAGATTTGGTGCATAAGTGGGACGATTTATTGGTTGTTATAAAGAAAAAGTTTTTGGGGAAAAAAAGAAATTAGGTTATAGTTAATTAAAAGTTACTCTTTCTGTTGCAAAAATATGAATCCTGTTAGAATTTTTCATTATCCTGTATTGTATATTACCAAGATTAGACCAGAAATTAAAAGGTAGAATATTATACTTAATGCAATTGAAAAACACATGATCTTAATACTTTACTATTGTAAACTAAAACTACTATAAAACCTTCAAATTTATGACTTGAAAGAAAAGGAATACCACTCCATCAAATATACTTCACCTTCCCAAGGTATCCCACAGACAGTTATCTACTGTCTTCAAATTGAGTAATAGTGGGGTAATATTTACCTACCCATTTAAAAACATGCAGGAAAATCTTACATTCAGAATCTGAGACATGTTGTGGATGCACTAGATGTTAAAGAACTGCTTTATGTTCTATAAAAATATGCTTGCTTTATGTTCTATAAAAATATGCTCTGTATTTCACTACCCAAGTTTTACTCACATTACAGTGAGCTTTATTAAATCTAGAATGGATTGAACTCATCACGATATTTAGTTCTGTGCATTTATATCTCAAATTAGCTGTTGATAAGGAAGGTGGCATGGGGAGTGATGAAGTACTGATAGCTTTTAAAAGACACTCTACCCACAGAACAAGAAGTCAAGGAGTTTGGTGAATCATTGTGGTGACATGTATTGGGTCTGGCTGAGCTGGAGCTGCCCCTCCCTCCCACAGCACCCTCACAGCACTGTGCTATGTATTGGCAGCCAGCAAGGTGCTGGTAACACACCAGGGTTTGGCTGCTGCTGGCATATGCAAGTCTCTCTCTCCAATATACAACTCAGCAGTGGGCTGGGGGTGGACAAGATCTGGGGAGGGGACACAGCCAGGAGAGTTGACCCACACTGACCAAAGGGATATTTCATACCCTATGACATTGGTCTTCTAGAGCAAATGTTTTCCCTACAGTAAGAGACAGAAAGTGAGAAGTCAGATCTCCTCTGAGGGAAGTGAACACTGGAACAGACCTAAAAAAATGTAAAATGTTTTTCACAAGACCACTCCAAGGATATGCAAGAGAGCTAAAACCTTATCAAGCCATACTGATGTCACCAAATCTATGGTAGGATTTATGGCCGGTAATAATTCTGAAAGCCACAATCTTCATTGGAATTAAGCCCCAAGCACAGGGAAGAATATTATCCTCTTTTGAGGAAAGTTCGATTTTCTAGAACAAAGCACACTGCCAGCTACATTTCTTCTGCCTGGAGAGAGTAAGAGAGAAAAATATATGGCAGATGGTAGGTTGCCTAAAGAACTACTGCCAGGAACTCGGATGCTATGATGGTGACTGCAGAACAATAGGCAATAGAGATACAATGACAAAACTGATCCTCAGTACATGGCCTTTCAGTGACAGGAAAGGGGGAAAAAAGGGTACTGTACTAGTGAAAATTAATTTAATCATTAATGGGATTCAGTATCTATTTTGCTTTTGGTCTAGCTGTGTTGATTGTTATCAAATCTCTCAGTTCAAACACGGTGTCTGGATTCTCCCTGTGCAGTTAAATCATAAAAGGACCCATGCTTACTTTAATCCTTGTATCTTGCCAGCATGCTATAAATGGTAGTGAAAGTGGTGCTATGGGTTGTTTTATTGATATTTTAATTGCAGTAATATACTTCTGCTGCCATAAATTTTTTTAGATAGAATTTAAACTCCGTGGAGCATTGAGAAATAAACTGGATGAAGGAGGAGATTTATAAGTAAATTCAGAAGTGAACTGGTAGATTAATGAAAAACAAAGGATTCTGGTTGCAGCATTAATCTCTGAAATGGCATTAATAATGTTTTAGAGGAACAATGATATTTTATATTATAATCAAAGTTTCATTAACATTTCAATAAACTGAAAGTCCAGCAAAACTAATCACTTTATAAGGTCCACAGTAGGTCTGGAGGGTATTTGATGATTTATCCTAAATGTGCATTTTAATGTTCATTTTTGCCTTCAGAAAAACAAAAAAAAAAAGAAGAAAATTTCAAGATTAATCTTTGCAATTTGAGGATGCTGTAAATACAGAAAACAATAGAACCTCTTAAAACTTCCATCTTCCTCTCTCTTCCCCGTTGTCAGCAACTACATTTGAAAGTAGGACCCCCTTTTAAGTTTTTCTTAAAGGCAAAGTGTCTGTGCAGATTTGAGGACACAGAGTAAAGGAGACAATCATGACTGATAAATCACTTCAATCAATGGTCCAGCATTTCAGCGTTTGGTTTTTTTTTCTGTTTAACTCAGTTTTAGTAACCTTTTCAGTTCTCAAACCACCAGCTAACCCATAAAAATCAATAAAGGTCCATCAACAAGAAACCACCTGGTATTGCATACTGGAGTCCAAATAGATTTACCTTTAAAATCACTGGAGAGAAGCAGATGTTCCTAATGGTGACCCATCTGCAGATATCTCAGGTTAAGTGAAAGGTAACTCACTCCTGGAAGAATACCATAATCTGAGATGCTGTAGTATTGATGTCCAGATGCAAGGAAGTCCTCTTTAAAAGGTGACTTCTTCCCCTGAGATAATCATCTTCCCTCTCCCAGCTGGCTGAAGGTATTCACATTATAAAGCCTTCTCTTGGATAGATCATAGAATATACTGAGTTGGAAGGTAACCATAAGCGTCAGCAAGTCCAACTCCTGGCTCCACACAGCACCAGTCAGGTCAGAGCATGGGACTGAGGGCATTGTACAGATGCTTCTTGAACTCAGGCAAGCTCGGTGCTGTGACTACTTCCCCGTGGACCCTGTTCCAGTGCCCAACCCGCCTCTCAGTAAAGAACCTCTTCCTAATATCCAACCTAAATCTCACTTCACAACTTCATACCATTACTTCAGGTTCTATTATTGGTCATCAAAGAGAGGAGATTGGCATCTGCCCCTTAACTCCCCCTCATTAGCAAGCCATAGACTGTGATGAGGTCTCCCCTCAGCATCCTTTTTTCCAAGGCTGTACCACCAATGGACTTCATCCTCTCCTCATAAGACTTCCCCTCCAGACCCTTCACTGTCCTCGTTGCCCTCCTCTGGACACTCTCCAATATTTTTATGTCACTCTTGTACTGTGGTGCCCAAAACTGCACCCAGTACTCAAGGTGAGGCCACACCAGCACAGTGCAGAGCAGGACAATCCCCTCCCTGGACCAACTGGCAATGCCATGCTTGATGCACCACAGGATACAGTTGGTCCTCCTGGCCGTCTGGACACACTGCTGGCTCATGTTTAACTTGCTGTTGACCAAGCCCCCCAGATGCCTTTCAGCGTGACTGGCCTCCAGCATCTGATCTCCCAGTCTGTATGTGCAGCCAGGGTTACCCCTTCCCATGTGCAGAATCCAGCACTTACCCTTGTTAAACTTCATGCTGCTGGTGAATGCCTAGTTCTCTAATCAATCTAGGTCTCTCTGCAAGGCTTTTCCACCTTCAATGGAGATAACAGGTCCTCCCAATTTGGTGTCATCTGCACTTTCTAGTTCCATGTCCAGGTCATTTATGAAAATATTAAAAAGAACTGGACCTAAAATGGAACCCTGGGGAACCCCACTAGTGACTAGCCACCAGCCACAGGTAAACCCACTGGGGTTACATCACCCTCTGGGCCCGACTGTTCAGCCAATTGCCCACCCAACGCATTATGGCTTTGTCTAGTTGTATGCTGGACATTTTGTCCAGCAAAATACTGTGAGACACCAAAATCCAGAAAAATAACATCAACTGGCTTCCCTTAGTAGACCAGCTGGGTGACCTTGTTGTAAAAGGAAATCAGATTGTATAAATAGGATCTTCCTTTTCTGAATCCATGTTGGCTGTGACCAATGACTGCGTTGTCCTTTAGAGGTATTTCAATAACTCCCAGGATGATTTCCTCCATAATTTTACCAGGCACTGACATTAAAACTGACAGGCCTGTGATTACCAGGGTCTTCTTTCTTACCTTTTTGAAAACCTGGACAATGTTTGACAGCTTCCAGTGAACTGGGACCTCTCCAGATTCCCAAGACTCTTGAAAAATAATTTGAGAGAGGTCTCACAATGACATCAGCCAGTTCCCTGAGTACCCTGGGATGAACCCCATCAGGGCCCATGAAATTATATGGATCCAGGCAGAGCAGCAAATCACCCACAAGTTCAATGTTCACTAGGAGTTTATCATTACCACAGTCATGGTCCTCCAACTCAGGGTATCTGAAATCCCAGAGCCCATCAACTCTGTTGAAGACAGAAGCAAAGAAGACGTTAAACATCTCTGCTTTGTCTATGTCCCCATTATTAAGGTGACTATTCTCATTCAGTCCTCCCCTATGACCCCCTGCAAAACATATCACATAAATGACCTTCTGTGCTCCCACATGTTTCCCTTCAAGACCCTGTTAACACAGAGGGTCCTTGGGCAGACATGAGTGCTTTCCAACAGCATAACAACCTAAAGGGACATACTGGCACACCTTGTGGAAACAAGGCCAGCATACAACTACCACATGTGCTTGATGGAGAAAGAAAAAGGCTCATCAGGCCTCCATCCAGGTAATAGCCTTAACCAGGACATCATTGAAAGACATGATTTGAGTGAGAGGCCTGAATACATGCTGAAGTTCATCAAATTAAGGTCAGCGCGTCTGAGACTATTTTTTTCTAGATTAACTGTACTTCATGGAAAGAATGAGAGTGGTGTGGATCAGGAAACTACAGAATAGAATATGCTAGAAGGATACCAGGATAATCATAGGGAGAGGATTACACTGAAAGATGCCTCTATCAATCAACCATGTAAGAAATCCTCCTCCCCTGCCTCCTTTCTTCCAAATTTTCCCTTTTACTCCTATATTTTATAACACTTGTTATTAAAGAAAAAGATTTCTAAAATCTTTGTATTTATGCATTCTGTCTCTTTCCTGCTTCTCCATTTGCCTGAATTACATAAAGTCTGTTAACCTCGTTCATGTCTGTCCTATCTTTTTATGTTTGACTTATATGCAGTTTCCTCCAAGGCAGAGAATTTACAAGGTAGCAGAGATTAAATCAGTTCTGTTTGATATATGTGGAAGAAATAAAAACTGCACTTGCATTTTCATTAAATATAGCTGACACAGATTTTCTGTGTTGTTTCACAAGTGCTCCTGTTTCCCATAACTAATTTTTCTGTTACAGGTCTGTGAACCTCAGAGGAGTCACATTACTCAGGTTACTAGATTTTAGGAAACAAGTAGCTGGATATTAGTACACTTATTCCTTCCTAATAACTCTGTGGTTTCTACTATAATGATGTAGAGGTCCTGCAAAAACTGCAACACAAAAAAGAAGCCTTCAGAGGGTGGAAGCAAGAGCAGGTAGACTGGGAGGAATACAGAGGCACTGTCCAAGCAGACAGAAATCAGGTTAGGAAAACTAAAGCTATAACAGAATTAAATCTGGCCAGGGATGTCAAGGGTAACAAGAAAAGCTGCTACAGGTATGTCAATGATATAAGGAAGATGAGGGAAAACGTGGGCTTCCTCTGGAATGTAATAGGGGACATAGTTACCCAGGATATGGAGAAGGCTGAGATACTCAGCAAAATTTTAGCTTCGGTCCTCACCAGCATGCGCTCTAGCCACATCATCTGAGTTGCAGAAGGCAAAGACGGGGACTGGGAGAATGAAGAACTGCCCACTATAGGAGAAGATCAGGTTCAAGAACATCTAAGGATCCAGAAGGTGCACAAGTCCATGAGATGTATCCATGGGTCCTCAGGGAACTGCTGGATGAAGTTGCTAAGCCGCTATCCATCATATCTGAGAAGTCATGGCAGCTCACTGAAGTTCCCACTGGCTGGAAAAGGGGAAACATTAACCTAATGTTTAAAAAGGGAAAAAAGGAAGACCTGGGGAACTACAGAAAGGTCAGTCTCACCTCTGTGCCCAGCAAGTTCATGGAGCAGATCCTCCTGGAAACTATGCTCGGGCACATAAAAGTAAGAAAGTGACTGGTGACAGCCAACATGGCTTCACTAAGGGCAAATTGTGCCTGACAAATTTGGTGGCATTCTATGATGGGGTTACAGTGTTGGTGGATAAGGGAGGAGCAATTGACATCATTTACTTGGACTTGTGCAAAGCATTTAATACTATCCCACATGACTTCTTTGTCTCTAAATTGGAGAGACATAGATTTGATGGATGGACCACTCAGTAGATAAGAAATTGGCTGAATGGTCTCACTCAAAAAGCTGTCATCAATGTGCAAGTGGAAATCAGTAACAAGTTGCATTCCTCAGGGCCCATACTGAGACCAGCGTTGTTTAACATCTTTGTCAGCGACATGGACAGTAAGATTGAGATGCACCCTCAGCAAGTTTTTCACTGACAAATTCTTCATTCTGAAGGTGTTAGAGCACTGGCACAGGCTGTCCAAAAATGCTGTGGATGCCCCCTCCCCGTCAGTGTTCAAGGACAGGTTAGATGGGGCTTTGGACAACCTGGGCTAGTGGAGGGTGTCCCTGCCCATGGTAGGGGGTTGGAATTGGATGGGCGTTAAGCTCCATTCCAACCCAAACCGTTCTATGATTCTATGAAGAAAAATAAGATCTTTTGTATTCTCAGAATAAGGTCTTTAGTAAAATTTACTACAAATCTTACCTATGGATTTCAGGATAGAGTGTATCGGTAACATTTAATCTCATGTAAGATAGCTCTGAGACTCTATAGCATTATGTTTACTGCCAGTTTTATCGTATTATCCAGGATTTAGTTGTGGAAGCATCCACACTATTTATAGAAAATCATCCTGATTTAGAAAAACTGAGCTGCTGGACACTGCATGTTTTCACACAGGTAATTTGCACTGTAATTTTCAAGGAAAATCCAAACTATTTTTAAAAAATTTCTTACCTCTGCATTTAAAAAAAAAACCCAAACAAACCCACCCCAGAAACCCCCAAAACAAACCAGAAACTAAAAATGTGAGGGAGGAAAAGAAAAGGTCTTGTGTCTGCTTCATACAAGAGACTTCAAGCTTAGAGTACTTAGTCCATGGAAATGCCTGCCAGGGGAAGACCTCCAATTGATCCCAGCAGCTTGATGACTTACTGCCTTCAGTCAAATGCTGTGGAAGTCATCTCCTCCTGAGCCTACACTGCTGCAGTCAAAATAAGCTGAGCTAGCAAAGACCTGTTTATTTTCTAAGCCTCTTCTGACTAAGCACTTAAAGGCTACAAACAGTTCAGCTCTCAGGTCAGTTGAGGTAACAGGAGGCAAAGGGGGCAGTGAGGAGGAGGAGAGGGCAACTGCAATTAGCAGGGGAAGGCTGAAGTTTGTAACTTCTGATGGCAGCATATCTGCAATGCGAGGCATTTACTCTTTAGTGGAGTAGCAACCTCTAAACCCCTGCTCCCTCATGTCATTACAAATATATCCACCAGTCTTGCACTTTGCAGTTTTCCACAGCTAACCAAAGCTGTATAAATTAATATTAATCAGTTACTGTCTACTTTATACTCAAGAGGCATGTAAAGCTAAAGGTTGTTTCTCTTCTCATTAAACTAATGTAAAAAACTGTTGTCCACTGCTAGACTTACAAAACTACTTTCCTCCCTCAAAAAAATGTGGCAACCAAATATATCTTAAATTATCTCACCCACTGGCCTGTAATTGCTATCTTCATGATTTTACAATTAAGAAAACATTTAATTTGAGGCGTGCACACTTACTTCAGAAATATGAATATATTAAAGGCTGACATATGATAAATTTAATAACACAGCTGCTGTGCTCCATTCAAATGAGTGAAGAAAACTGCCATGAGGGTTTTTACTATCTGATTTCTCCCAGTATCAGAAAGGTCTGTGGAAACAAATTTTATTTTAACTGCACAAAGACTTTATTTGATCTAGCCTATTAATAAAAATTGCAAATATTCTTTCTTATTATTTCTATCTTTAGTCAGGCTGCCTTTTTGTTCCATCAGCAGATTTAAATTTTCACTAATCCTGGTTTTCTAATGCTCCATGATATTCTTAACACTTTTGATTTAAAATGCTTTTCATATATTTCTGTTTTACACTTGGAAAATGTCTGGAGATTAATTTTATCTTAAAAAAGGCTGTAGCTTTCCAAAGAAGTAAATGTATAACCAGCCACCTCCTGCAAGATGACACCTAAAGTTGCTAAGAGGTATTTTCTAAAATTGCATCTCATTTTTAAGAAGGGATTGGCTCTGAGCTACTATCTCCACCCTTTTCATCAACCTCTGACTATCTTGTAAACCCAGACCTTTTCACAGTTCTCCTCAGGAACTTGTTACATACATCAGGTGATGAGAAACACAAGATTTCCATATTTCTCACCCCTTGGAACAGGCTATTCTGACTTTCATATGCAGACCTGGCTGGGACAGGTCGATGCAATCACACTCAGGAGCTGTCTATGTTAAAAAAGGGCAATGCCTTAAGAGCAGAATGAACATATGTCAACAAGACTGTACCAGCACCATGCTTGGCGCAGCAGCCATGCAAACAGTAGTAGGCAGAAAAAATTTGGGGAGAGAGGAGGCGGGGCAGGGGCACACGGATAAGGAAGGTAATAAGGTATTTATTTGATAATACAACACTACAGTAGTCCTGCCATCTGTTGCAGGCTGTCTATGCTGTGTCATGCTGAAGTCACAGCCAGCCACTGGCATATGCTGCAAGTCAGTGGCTCACAAGGCCTGGGTGCCATGATGGGTCCCCAGGCAGCAAGGGCTGGCAGCCAGGGCCTGCTCCACCACAAGTGGCACCTCCTTGGGGATGTGGGCTGGCAGATGCACAGCACTGGGCTGTGGGGAGATAGGGGGGTCCTGGGCCATGGGCAGGTGGAGGTCCTAAGGTAGCTGATTCAAGCAACATCCTCATACAGGAGTTGATATTTCAGTTAAAATTTCCAAGTGAGAGGGTGCTGGTGTTTTTTCCAATTGGTTGGCTATGAGCCAGCAGTGTGCACTGGTGGCTAAGAGAGCCAATGGGATCCTGGGCTGCATCAAGAAGAGTGTGACCAGCAGGTCTAAGGAGGTTATCCTCCCCCTCTACTCTGCCTTGGTCAAGCCCCACCTGGAGTATTGTGTCCGGTTCTGGGCTCCCAGACAGGGACCTCCTTGAGAGAGGGCTACAAAGATGATTAAGGGCCTGGAACATCTCCCGTATGAGGATAGGCTGAGTGAGCTGGGACTAGAGAAAAGAAGACTAAGGGGGGACCTAATTAATGTTTATAAATATCTTAAGGATGGGATGCAGGGGGAATTGGCCAGACCCTTTTCAGTAGTCTGTGGGGACAGGACAAGGGGCAATGGCTGCAAATTGGAGCCCAGGATGTTCCGCACCAACATGCGGAAGAACCTTTACACAGTGAGGGTGACAGAGCACTGGAATAGGCTGCCCAGGGAGGTAGTGGAGTCTCCTTCTCTGGAGATATTCAAGACCCGTCTGGACACCTATCTGAGTGATATGTCCTAGGGAGCCTGCTTTGGCAAGGGGGTTGGACCTGATGATCTCTCGAGGTCCTTTCCAACCCCTACGATTCTGTGATTCTGTGAAAACTTCTGGTGATGATTATTCAATTTGACACAGGTTTTTCTTCTTCTGTAAATGAAGGGTCCAATGTGTGGGGAGGAAATCTCTAAATTCCTAAGTGCAGTCAAGAAAAATCTGATCTTAGTCCTGTTGCACTCCTGTTTTATCTACAGCTATCTTGTTATATCTGAAAAATGCAGCCCTCAAACCAAGCTGTGGATGTGACTGATTTTTTTTAATTTATTTGTAGTAAACTATATTATTACATGCACATTATTAGCATTTTTGTTAACGAGACAATATATCATTTTCACTTTGTTTTAGGTTTTACAAATTCCTTTTTTTAACACTTGAACTTTTTGATAGCATGAGGTATATCTCCTTAAACTAAATGTATAATCTGCATAACCATGAAAGAGCACACTTTTAAAAATAATATATGAAGCATAACTAAGAAAATGTATTGCTTTAATTAGAGCACTTGTACAAAATGCCTAGGGAGTACAGATTGTATTGAAGTCACATCAGAAATCATTTTGGGTAATTTAGGGTGAATTGTACTTTGCTCGGAGACTGTAGAACTAGTATTGGTTGGTTTACTTCCTCTGTGTTTCTTTGACTGGAGCTTTAAATTTCAAGTACAAAATGTATTTCTCTTTTTAGTATTAGTTTCCATATTTGTTGCAACTTGAAGATAACTGCTCATATTCTAAAGAAAAAGACTATTTGGACAGACTATGACACTAAATTTATAGCTTGTATACTAAATGCATAGGCTACCTTTTTTTCCTGAGTTTTGTGGAAATATTCAATTGTTTGAGAAAGCCTCAACAGTTTGAAAACCCTTTGATGCCAATTGACTTTCTGACCATGCATTTGACTAATATCTGTTGAATAATTCACCATAAATATAGGGTTAGGAGGGACCCTTAAAGGTCATTTAGTCCAACCCCCTGCAGGGAGCAGGGACATCTTTCCTAGATCAAGTTGCTCAGAGCCCTGTCAAGCCTGACCTTGAATATCTCCAGGGATGGGGCCTCTACCACCTCTCTGGGCAACCAGTGCCAGTGACTTACCACCCTCAGAGTGAAGAATATATTAACTGACACATACCTTTCCACAAGCAAGTTATTAGAAGTTTACACATTGTAGTCTTAAATAAAAATAGTAGAAAATAAAGGAAGGTGGCCAGGCAAATACTCTTGTGATCTGTCACTCTGTCCCTTTAATTCTCCTCCTACGTGTTGTTTCAGTGTTGGTGGCCTGAGCAACACAATAGCTGAGACAAAGAGTTCATGTTTTAATTCACTTCCAGAATTCAGTTTGGGGAAGCCATCTGTCAGAAACACTTAGACAAAGTACTGGTACCATTTTAGAAGCACAACAGTTATTTGCTTCCACATTTCCGAACTTCCATGGAATTAACCTACTTATCTTTCGTAGCTTTTTTATTTTTTCATTCCAATTTCCATAACAGCCCTGTAATTATAGGAAGAGTATCTCTCTACAGAGTAAGGTGGAAGAAAGAATTTTAGATATACATCAAGACAGGGATGAAAGTTAACCTAATCAAGTTGCTGTCCTCATATTATTTTTAACTTTTTTGAGCTGGACAACTGATTGTCCTGCATCCTGGTTCAGGAAACTTATTGGTTCTTAGGGAGTCCTTAGTAGCATGAGCATGATCTTTGACTACTGCTAAGCAGCATTTACCCTCCTTTACCTGGTCAGCCTCTACAAACAGAATTGCTGTCAGCCTTTGTCAGAACCTATAGGTGAGTCAAGAACCTTCACACCAGAGCACAACAATCACCAGCCACCTAAAGAATTTCCCTGTCCTCCAGAAGCCTCCTCCTGCAGACGATCTCCCCTCTGCAGTAACCAAGCCAGGTGTCTTGCACACCCTATGAGTTTTGACGTTCTATTGCAGTAGATATACCCCAAATAATTCCATTTTGTACATATTAATAAATAATTTAGAGCTTTGACTATTGATTTACATTCAATAAAAAATCATTCTTTTTATGAATCCTTAGATTTTTGGCTATGGGAACTAGTTTTCCTGGTATCTTCTCCTAACAAATTAATACATGAACCTGGAGTTTCTTCACAATGTTTAGATTACACAGTGCTAGTTCTGGTTAGACATAGTCAGAATATGGAAAGTTAAAATTCTGACCAATTGTCAAAACAGTGTTTCTTCTTACAATCCTCCTTCTTTCTACTTTTCTTTCCCAGCCACTGCAAGTTAAAGTACATTGGAAATAATTCCCACTGCTATCCTTGTAGTCAGCATAGCTGTCCCCAAAATGCAGACAGAATAATCACTGGTGTCCTGAAGAAAGTTAATGAACTGCCTAACTCCCTGCTTTTTTTTCCAGGTGGAAAAATGGAGTCATCCCTCTGATATTGCTGTTCCTCTGGAACAGTTTCTGTAACTAGCACAGGTCACATCACAAGTGGGAGCGAGAAGGGGATTACTGAAGAGGCGGTCACATACTGAAGTTATTAGAGAGCAACTTTTAAGACTTTTAAGTGAAAGTTGTCTATTGAAGTACAGTTAAGTAGTACCATAAAAATAATCAGCAATTATGAAGAAATTTGAAGGGATGTGCAGCACCAGCATGTGCAGTATAAAGTTCCATTTCTTTGTTGTCTATCTGCATTAAAGATTAAAATCTATAGAAGTTATTCATGTCTAAACCATGTTAGCATTAGAACAGTATTATTTGCACTTATGAGAAAAGCTCAGGGGAAAGAAAAATGTCTGTGGTTCTTTTTGGAGTACAAGACTTAATGATCATCTGGTGACACCTCTGGAGAACGGACTGAACAATATGACTCTGCAAGGGATTTGACCTTGATAAGGTAGACATTTGCAAGAAAAATTACAATAAAACTTGTAAACTATTATTAATTGAAGAAGAACTAGGTTTTTTAAATTCTAACAAATATAAACATAATTAGGCCTCTTAAGATAGCATCACTGACTGCAAATTTCTAGTAAATATAAACATCGTAAAGCCTCTTTAGATAGCATCATTCCTAACAGGTTAGTCCCTAAGTCTCACAGGCTTTATGAACATTTGTGCAGAAAAGATTGTTCACATAGCCTGTTATAAAGTCTGTTAGGATCTCAAAATATAGTTGGGGTAACAGTTTATTTATCAAACCTGAACTGAAACTTGAAGCTTATTGAGTAGGAACTCTTGTATGACTTAAAACCCATAGCTGAATCTCATGAACTCCAAGTTCTGCTAGACAATCCTATAGTAAGTTCTCCATACCTTAGTTTCCTAATTTTGGATGGTGGTGGTGCTGGAGCAGTAATACATCCTATTAAAAGCATGAAGTTCACAAGGGCATGTAGCAGTAGGACAAGGGATAATGGCTTTAAACTAGAAAAGGGGAGATTTATGTTCAATATTAGGAAAAAAATCTTCAATATGTGGGTGGTAGATCACTGGAACAGGTTGCCCAGAGAGGGACCCCATCCCTGGAGATATTCAAGGTCAGACTTAAAGGGCTCTGAGCAACCTGATCTAGTGAACCCCCCCCTGCAGTAAGTTGGACTATATGACCTTTAAAGTCCTTTCCAACCTAACACATTCTACGATTATATGATTCTGTGATCCTATAGTATTACAAAATTAGAGTCTGTGGATCAATGGTAATTTAGTTTCTCAGGAACCTTAAATGCAAGACACTAAGGTTATTATAAGGACAGTGGTCAAGATTATACATGTGTTTTATGAGTAGGAACTTATGTACATTCTTAGAGGAGAATAGAAATTTAGGACACATTTAGACTTACAAAAGGATTTTATTTTGGATTTATATTCTCAAATGAACAGTTAGATTGAAGACAACATCAAGATTGTAGAATTTTAAAATATAATTCAATAAAGTTCAGAACAAGGACAGTAATTTCACTGCATGTGCTGCTGTGAATCTGTACTGTGAAAGTGCTCCTAAAGTTAAACATAAGCTTCAAGCTGGAAACTCTCCCTTTATTTTTATTTTCCAAAAGGAAAGAATACAGCTTTCTTGATCTTTAAGAGGTATAAAATAGAAGATATGAAGAAAAACCAGCATTCCATAAACATTCTGTTCTTACTGGGACACAGTGAATTGGTTCTATTTTATGATCGATATGGTTGAAGGAAGATGGGCAGCTTATACCACTGCAGTTTCAACAAGATCTGAGCATTTAAATGAACTGGGTGCTGAGATCTAAATGAGAATTTATTCGGTACAGCATCTTTGTAATCAAAATATAGTTCTGCCAAATTTCAAATGGGAATGTATTTTGATGGAAAGTATTTATTTCAACATTTGACAAGAAAACAAAAGTAGCAAATTTTCATCTCATTAGCTTTGAATGCCATGTTTCTGAGTTTTTGAGATTTAAAAAATGTCATCTTGATTTATTTGTTCTATAAAATTTTTTTTTTATATATATATCTCAGTCTTGTAAAATTTAATTCAAAATGGTAAAGTCAAAATATGGTATCTGAAGTAAACAGTACAAATCAGTAGGAACAGAATTCCTTTTCTACATGAAATCTTAAGGGTCTTCCTCAGCCCTGAGGCCCATCTTATTGTGTGTTGGATTTGCCAAGTGCAGGACACCAGGGCCCACTCCATAGGTAGCACAGCTATATGTCAGCAGACCTTCTATCATCTCTCTGTGAAGTACTTCGTGGCTGGCAGACCAGTTGCAAATTGTTGCTCTGGCTATTCAGGAGTTCTGAAGACTGTCAAGATCATAGAATCATAGAATCATAGAATCATAGAATCATAGAATGGTCTGGGTTGAAAGGCACTCCAACAATCATACTGTTCCAACCGCTCTGCCACAGGCAGGGCCACCAACCTCCAGGCCTAGATCTACACAAGGTAACCCAGGGTCCCATCCAACCTGACCTTGAAGATCATGTTTAGTTTGTCTAAAAGATGAAATGCATAGGGATTTCCATATCAAGGCAAGTTTTAATTGCTGTCTTTAATTTCCATTTTTTTTATTTTAAAAAAATATAGTATGCATTTTTCATTAAAAAAATAAGAAAGAAAACATTAGCAGCTACTTAGGCTAGGGTTTGACCTCTCTGAAGAGAAAAAACATGTGTCTTAGAAATTATTTGTGTGCATATGTTATGAAAGTATTGAGTCCTTGTGGAACTGTTAAATTGAGCATACACAGCCTTGAAACAAATTTAGTAAGGAGCAATATATGTCTTTATGACTGCATAGACTGCTTGCTGCCAATAAGAGACTCTTTAGATAAAAGAGCTTCCAGTGAGGGTTAAAATTAATTGGGTTCTGTTTGTTTCTTCATGGTAAACCCTTGGGAAGCTTGAAAAGATTGTTTTAGTCAATTTGCTGCAGCAGCTTTCATTAGAGATATACTGAGCAGTGCTTTAATCAGTACATGAATCCATCCAATTTCGGATAATTGGTGCTAATCATAATTTCTCAGCATAAAAGAACTTGAGCAAGGACTCCTGTCAACAGCATAATACACAAAGACACAAGGCCTTACAGGCACAATGCAAGCTCACCTACCTTTCCACCTGGCTGACCTTGTGCTAGAGGTACCAAAGGCTACTTAAAACTGCTTGTGTGCAACTCTGGTTCTTGGCCACAATGAAAGAAACCTGTAGCCCAGAAGTAGGCACCTGTTTGCTTTTCTAGAGCAAGAAAACAGGACATAAAGTGTGCCTATCCCTTTGTCTATCTGGCAAAGCAGGGTCTGCGTTCAGGCGACTATGCTTGTTCCCTCCTTACCAAAACAGGATTAACTGCATCCAGTCGGCTTTTTTTGGGTGCTCCTCGGTCCCTCCTCACCCCTGAGCTGTGACAAAGCATTGTCTGGAAGCGCATGAGTTCAGAAAGGCCACAGTGTGTGGTGGAGTCTGCCAGGTAACTCAGCAGTATGTTTTGTGTCCTAATACAGATATGGCTACAGGATCCCTTTTCATAAAGGCTGAGGTGCCTCAAAATTGCTGTCTGAGATATTTCAGACATTTAGAAACTCTAGCAACTGGTGAAAAACTGAAATCTGTTCACTTCTGCCATACAATAATAAGGCATAGAAACTAGTCTTTTAAGAAGTGTTTGCTATCTTATTTGAAGACATACTAATTATTTCTTAGAAAATTTACTTGTAGAAAAAAAAAAACACCAACAAACGGTAAGTGCAATATCTTCATTAGTCCTGACAAAACTGAAGTACACGATTCTGCCTGGTTTAAAGGGTGGGCTTCCTTCAGGTCATTCTGGAAGGAAAAAACCAGAGGGTTATCCTGCCTATCCTGCCTCCCTCCCACTAAAAATGGTCAGTTGTACAGCCAAAAGAATCACTTACATGTGTGACATAGAAAAAAAAAAAAAAAAAGACGCTGCTGCACCGTGAAGATTGCAACAGGACAACTGTGAACTGACTGTTCTTGAATACAGCCTTAGTCCCTACTCATACTGCAGCCTGGCTTTGGTTAGAATTCTTCCTGTGACTGAAGTATCCTGGGTTTGAGTCCCTTCAAGGATGAAAAGGGAATTTAACTTGTCTGTTTTTTCTGGATAAGCACTTCAAACCGTAGTTTATGATACAAAAGGTGGGGGCAGTATATTTATGTTGCTTTAAAATTAGATTCCTGTAGTGCATTTTGCAGCCAGCAAATGCAAGTTTGCTAATGTTTTCTACAATCTCTTTCTAGAAGAGATCTCAGCAGACTTGGGTAAATAAATGACTAGCTACTAGACATGTCTAGTCCAGGAATCTGAATTAGTGAATGCAGGTCTTTGAAAAAGACTATGTTGGAGTTTAAAATGCGCATAAATTTTCACATTGGAGTTTTAAATTATTTTAGTCTGGTTTTATACCTCTCTGATCGCTTCTATGAGAAATAGATGGCATTAGACTAACAATAATATACAGGACATGGTCTCTTTTGTTAAGTAATTTCAAAAAAATCCAGTTACAGAGTCCAAAAATCAACAAATATTACTCAGAATGTTTTTTGATGCTTCTCCACAGAAGCATTCTCTACCCAGACACCTCATCTAAGACATTTTTTTAGTTAAGGACATAAGAATGACCTTCCTGGATCAAAGCAGTATTGATGCTGTGTGCCAGGGAGCAGTGTTAGATGCATAACATTGCATCCGACAAATCAATGTGAAATCATTATGAGTGCAAAATTGATAGTGGGTGAAGATTTTGACTGTATAACAATCTGTCTAAAGCAGTATTCTTCTTGGTGTTTAAAATCTTAAAGATTGGAAATTTCATATCCTTTTTATGTATAGTCTTATATATGCTTCATTTTTTAATTATTCACTCTATAAAATATAAACCGAAAGTCTCAGAACAAAATAGCATCCTCCCCAGAATCAGCTTTCCATCTGCAAGATGCAGTAATCTTCTCTTTACTGCGAAAATGACTGCCTGAAATGCTGTGGTCATTGAAAAACGGGATCAGAATAGATGGCCACTGTGGTGTTTTCTGGCTTAAAATCTATGATACACAGTGCTGTAAACATGCATTGTATAATCCCAAACTGCCTGAAATTCATGTGGACTTAGCTAAATGAATAGGCAAGACTTACACTGTATGTCTTCTTCCAGTTAGCAATGTTCAGCTGTCAAAATAGACAGGATGAGCGTTAAGACCTTATTGGGCATATCTGAATGGAGAAAACATATTTTCAAAGTAAAATGTGGAGCTTTAGCCACCTGTCTCCATTTATACTCAGTGTGACTGAAAGATTAACATGGCATCTTGCTCACTGTGAAAATATGTCCCATAGCAGAATTTCCCTTTAGCTCAGGACTGACACTAATAACAGCCCAACAGAAAATCCATTTTATTTTGATACTTTCAGTGATTAATTATTTCATATAGACCTCCAGCAACTTTGTTAAAAAAAACCCTCTCAAACACAAAATTGGAGTTGAAAACATGTAGCAGCAATGAGAAAAACTGCATGTGAAACAGTATGTGCCAATTTAATAACTAGCACAAATGGTAGCCCAGAGAACTACTTTCATCTGACAAATTCGTATGAAGCAGGATGTGAAATCAAAGAAGCTGTGAAATAACTACGCTGACAAGTATTGAAATTAAGTTAAATTAGCAGGCTTCATCATTCTTCTTATTATTATTATTATTGTTATGATGGTTATGATTGTTCTTTTGAGTGCATGGCATTTTTTAAATGTCTTTTGACCTTTAAAAAAATCTATGTGAAACCAGAGAGTACTTTGATAAATACTTTACATAAACTTTTGTAAATGCTATGAAGTCAGACATATTTTCTAGACTTCCTCCATTCTTATTCTGAGACACAAGGCTCCAAAGGTATAACACACTTAACAAACCAAGTGCAAGCCATAACCAAATATATGCACAGACTTCCCAGCTGATACAGTGTTATTTCTGTCAACTCACACTTTGAAAGTAAAAGGGATTAGCAGAATTGGACCATCTTGATGGAAAAGTAGTCTAAGGAGACTCTACTGAAGGTATTGGTGCAATATTTAGAGTGTTTAAATATAAATTCCCATTTTAAGTTCCAGATGTTTCATTCCAATGTACAAACAGGATATTTTTCATTAAATATAGCTGACTAAGATTTGCTGTGCTGTTTCACAAGTGTTCCTCTTTAATTTCTAGAAAAGTCCTCCATTGACTCCGGAAGAGGAATAATTAGACTGTACAGAAGTGGCCACTAGATCATACTCAGGAATTTTTACCTTCCATTTTTCATGCAAGATGATGATGCAGTGCTAAATAGGGCAGAATTAGGACTGTCTTTATTACTTCATATAGCAACACACTTTAGAGATGTTAATTTTGGGAATATTAACAAGACAAGAACTAGACTTTTTCATAGGAGGGACCTTTGAATTATCTTTAAATCAATGCACGTTTTTTAGATACAACAATAATTAACAATGAATACATGGAAGAAATCTACAAGTCTGCATTTGGTGTGCTAAACATTAGAGGTATCAATTGAATAGAAGCATGTATATTAGAAAAAAGTAATTGTATTTTATTACTCATAATTTCTCTTCCTTAATGTTTAAGCATTTAATCTGTTACTGCCTTTGGAAATCAACATCTCCCATCTTTGAATGGGGAAAATCAGACAAGCAGAACTGAATCCCTGAGTATCTTTAAAGTACAAATTCAACTTCAGATCTGGATATATCTAGAAACAGCTGGAAACTGCAAAGAGGACCATAAATTACATGATTTGTTGTTGAGAATTTTAATACCACACATCCCTGGGTGGTGTAGAAAGATTGTGACAGAGATAGAAACAGACCTCTTGTCTCTTCTATACCTTTACATCAAGCTTCATTGAAGGAGCTATACTCTGAGTAAAAGAATACATCTCACTTGTGAAAGAGGTGAATGGTCTATTTGCATTACCACCATTTTGCAGAACAACACAACCCTGATCCTATTTCCGGTAAGAAAAAAGGCTGGCATCTATGTCAGGACATTATGTGTATGAAGCATGATTCAGTGTAGTAGAGTTTAATTGAACACACCAAAATATAGAGAATCCTGTACAGGTGTCTAGCATGGCTGTTTCCACCCTGCTGAAGCAAGGAGCTTTTCCATATCTTCTAATTACTAATGGGACTGTAGAATTGCTCCTAGTGCACACCTCAGCCTTTACTTTTAATCCACCTTGTGCTAATTGGATTTCTATTGTTAATCCACCACCATCTCCCCTGCTCTCTCAGCCAGTTTTGCTCTTATCATTCATCACCTGAATTCTGTTCAGAATCATCAGTACTGGGGGAGTTTCTGAGACTGCTGCTGAGACATGACAAAGAGACTTTTTCTTCTTGAGCACCTGCTACACATTGCTTCCCTTCTTTCTTTTCAGAAGTTTGGTATTAAGTTAGGGGGATACTGACAGACTCCAGTCATTGTTTACCAGGGACCAGGGAGGAGAGCATCCTCCTGTACTCAGCTCTGGTGAGGTTGCACCTCAAATACTCTGCTCAGTTTCGGGCCCCTCACTACAAGATAGATATCAAGGCCCTGGAGTGTGTCCAGAGAAGGTCAATAAAGCTGGTGAAGGGTCTGGAACACAAGTCCTATGAGTGACTGAGGGAACTGGGACTGTTTAGCCTGGAGGAGAGGAGTCTGAGAGGAGACCTTCTTGCTCTCTACAAGTACCTGAAAGGAAGTTGTGGTGAGCTGAGGATCAGCCTCTTCTCAGATATAAGTAGTGATAGGTCAAGAGGGAATGGCTGCAAATTGTGCCAGGGGAGGTTCAGGTTAGAAATTAGGAGAAATTTCTTCTTGGTAGGAGTGTCTAGGCGTTGGAACGGGTTGCCAAGGGAGGTGGTAGAGTCACCATCCCTTCGGGTATTCAAGGAAAGGTTGGATGGGGTACTTAGGGACATGGTTTAGTTAGTAATATAGGTGGTAGAGGGACAGTTGGACTAGATAATCTTGGAGGTATTTTCCAACCTTGATGATTCTGTGATTGTGTGATTTTTTTTTACTGCTTTTTCTTCGGAAAACATTCCACTGTTGTAATGACTTGTGAGTTTTTATTATTTTCCTTCTAATACCAAGTACTCAAGCAACACAGGAAAAAACGTTACTGTGATCTTCTCTCATATTCCTTGGCATGGCACTATTACTTGGTTTGTGAAAGAGAGCAAGATTCCCCTGGCACCTGTGCAACTCTTCTACTTGAAAACCCAGATAATGAACCTAACTCTAGACTAATGTAGTATGGCCATGCTCAAGTAACTTCACTTCTGCTTGTCCTCCTGTAGAACTCCATTAATTCTTTTGATATACAAGAGTACAGTAGAGCATCTCTGTGCCTCAGATGCTGAATGTCTATGTCATTACTCTCATATTGGAATTAAACCAGCAAATATTATTGATACTCAACCTTCCTAGATAATAAGCAGATATGCTATCCATCACCCTGCAACTCACACCATTTTCCTGTGCCCTTTTTCAGCTCCATCTCTATCTCATATTCTATAGCTCATTGTACTTTTGAACAAACAATGGGAATCAAAATTTCTGATCCTGTCTGCTTTAAATATTTCTGAGTTATGATAATATAAGGCTCTTTTTTAGCGTAAAGCACATAGGAAAGAAGCCTTTGAGGAAAACTCAAAGCCAAATTTAGATAAGAGTCCAAGTTGCTGGTATCTTTGCAGTATGTCAAACCTACCATTGCAATTAGGTGTAGGGCCTTTGCTGGGGCTGATGGGGTTTGCCCCGTCTGTTAGATTGCAGTCATAGGCATGTTTACATGCAACATGTTTGTGGCTCCAGATATTTGGGTAGTAGCTGGTTCAAATATTTTTAAAAAAATAAATGCTTCCTTCACAGTGATGTCATGACACCAAAGCCATGCAGAGAAGATGTACATTTCATTTTTTTGCCTTTCTTCTTTTCTGTACTTACTCTTGCTTTAAATTTCAAGCAATTTCAGCACTTACATGGAAAAAATATTACAAAAAAAAATATGGACTTATTATATTTAACATTTACAACCTCCCTGGTTTTAGGGGGAGCGAAAATGAATCTAATGACTTTGTGTCAGGCTTTCACTGTTATCTTCAGACTTCAGCAATCAGTACCAGGCCACCTGTGGTCACGTAGTATGATCTGCAGACACTGCAGAATTGTGTGGGGTTCAGAGACTTCAAGAGAGTTTCAGTAGAGCTAGTTCTGGGAAATGGAAGCCAAGCAGCTGCATCAGCATGGTGTTACACCCGAGGAAAATCTGAAAAAGCTACTTCCAGCACCATGCGACTTAGTGGATGTCAAAGCGTGATTCGTTTGATCATCTTGGAGCAACACTCCCTGGTGCAATATTTCATTCTAACTGAGCAATAGTATTAAAAAGAGCAGTCTGTCCATTTTTTAGCTTAGATTATTGGAAATTACATGGCCACAGAGAAGTAGTTGATTTCTTAAACCTTCTCCAATATTATATATTCTCACAGCCCTCCTGTTTTAACAAAAATAGTTTCCTATCGCCACCATCTAGGACCAGTCTTTCCAAGTATTTTCACACAAGGAAAACAAGTTAAAAAATAGTAGCCTTTTCAGCAACAGAGACAGCACTCTCACTCAGGTTATTTTTGTTAATACCATAACCCTTGCGGATTGAAGTTTCATTTAGACATAAATACAAAAATCAAATAGCAGATAGTTTAATGTCTGGAGAAGGTATCAGCTGTCCAATGGATATTTATAAAATACATAGGCAACGAATATAAAAATCTCCGCCAGTTTAGTTTTTTCTGAATTTCTGGGCTTTTAGCCATATGCTGCTTGCTGCTCTCCTTGCTTCTTGCTGTGAAGTTGTGTGTGCCTCACAGTCAGGAAGGACTGGAAGGCACAATTTCAGCATCTGCTGGTTTTGAACCTCTAGTTAAAATCGCATTTATTTATTTTTTTCCTTCCTCTGTAAGTGCAGTACTAGTAACAATACAGTTGTCATCAAATCTAATGGTAAGAAAGAAAGATGTCAAAGCCTGCTGTTGTAAGTTTTCGTGAGAATAAACCCTCATCTAATTAAAGAGGAAGGCTCACTGCTGCAGAGATCAGCATTAATAACTGTCAAGTAAATTCATATATAAAAGGAAACTTCCAGGTCAGAGTTGGCTGCTGTGTGCACACAGCATCTCTAAACATACTGACAGTAGAACAAGAACAGTTCTTTTTTATCCTTAATTCAACCTGACTTGCATTGATATAATCACATGTATTGATAAGGCGTAGTGTCCCATCACTTCAAAATGAAATAAATAGGGTGCTTCATGAAACATCTCTGTATAATATTTGTCTAGAGATGTATATATTTTCTAGGATCAGGTGCCAGCCCCAGGCCAGCATTACAAAATGGATTATATCATCTGTATGTCAAGGGGTCTGTAACATCAAAATCTAGTGTCAGCTACTCTCGTTATTTTTCTCTGAAAATGAGACATGCAACATTTATAGACACGATACAATACAAAATTTATAGACAAATCTAAGTGAAAAAAAAGCCACCAGGAGCAAATATATATGATAATAAAGTACACAAAACAGATTTAAATCCTCGAATCCCTGGTAGACACACAGTCACTCCATCTTCTATTGGATGCTCTCAGACTCACACTCACATATGAATAAAGAATTACTGGCTCCTCCTTTAATTCTGTCTTGGTATTTTCTGATTTGCAGATGGACTGCAAAGGTTTAGTGAGTGATCTGCTCTGATTCCTTGACAAGGTCTTGCTATTGTACTACTTTATGTTCTTTTGTCAAGAATCATTTCTAATTTGTAAGATGTTTCCAATTTTGGAAATATAATGGAATTCAGTAATAAAAATAAAATAATTTAAAATGTAGACATAGGCCTTAAACACTGATACTGAAACAAAGAATTCTCACTGTGACTAATTTGTTACTACACTGAAGATTATGACAAGGAAGTTTAAATAGAACAATAAAGGTCAATTTTATAAAAGCCCAAAGGGTAACAAATGAAAAAGTCTGATTGATCTGCTTCAGAAGAAAGGGCAGGTTTTTGCCATAGCACATTTTCAAATTCTGTAGTTTGCAAACATGAAGAGGACCTTTGGGTATGGAACTGAAAATAAATGTTGAATGTACACTGTACCACAACAAGTAGAGGTTTTTAATAATGGTTAATAATCCAACAGAAAAGTTATAATGAAATCTAATATTTGAAAAATGAAGCTGAAGAAATTCAGATTAATATCGAAACATAAAAGTCCAATCAAGGATAATTAATTGCAAAGACTAACCCTACACCCTTTGTTGTAGCTTTAAATCAAGATAGTCTTTCAAAAGCCTGTGATGTAGACCCTATTGAAGCTACATGCCTGAGATTGATGTTCATCACAGTTCTGCCTTATGAAATCTAACCAGCCACTAATACTTACTTTGTTTTATAATTTAAGTAATAAAAACTGCCATCAATATTTTGATTGATAGGGCAGGGAAAACCCCATTAATAAAATAGTTACAAATGCAAATACTCAAAGATATAAAATGTCAAAACCCAGTTTGCAAATATAGAAATTTATAAATTGGGCAAATCCAGCTTTAATTTTGTCAGCAGTCAATGACACATACCTAACGTTAACCAACACTACATAGCTTTTCCAAATGAAGGCAACAGGGATTTACTAAAAATACCTTGACAGACCTTTTTTTTTCCTTTTTTTTTTTTTATATGGAGAATGGAATATAATTTTGCACATTTCATTTCAGACATGTCAATCACTTTTTTTCTTAAAACTTCAAAATTGTTCATGGAAAGTTAGAGTGGGAAAAGACAGAAACAGTTGAAAAGGCTTTCTTTCAGTGGAAATTCTTTATCAGTCTTCACATAACCTCAGCCACAAACTTTTGTAATTTAATATCTATAGAAAATTGCTTTAATAAATACTGAAAAATAACTATGTATATTTCAGCCCTGTGTGTTGGTTGTTTAAAGAAGGCTTCATCTTACCGACAGTTAGGCACGGAATCTAAGCGAATCATATGAGCTCCTTCAGTCAGCAATAAGATATCCATGTCTCAAGTGAGTAATTTTTCCCACTGAATCTAAACCTCAGGATGGCATGTATATAGCTTCTAGACGTGCTTCTCCCTGGTTGACTGTGAAAAAAAAACATTGTTGATGAGCTTAACTGAAACTTCTGGCTTTGAAATTGCTGGAGTGAGATGTGAAACTCCAACAGTTTGTGATTGCTCTTAACAAAGCAAGAAGTATCTTGCACCTCATAACCCTGTCCTTCGGGATGTGTTTTATGAATAAATCCTAATTCATGCAAGCACTGATGTACATGAGCATTGGCAATGGAGCTGGTTCCTTCAGCAGTGGAACAAAAACAGTGGATGGCGGAGCTGAGACTGCAGCACCAACCAATGCTGATCTGTTCTCTCAGTTACAGGCCCAACTCCAGGTCCTCAGACAGACAGCAGTGTCTTCTTATATTAGCAACTTAAGGTTTTATGTGCCTGCTTCTCTATGAAATAAAGTGGTAATATAGCACTGAGTCTGTTTTGCAGCTAGTTCAATGATTACCAACATCAGTTGTATGGTGGGTTGGTTGGTTTGCTTATAGCATATTTAGCCGGATGCCCTTCTGAAGTCAAAGTAATTAATTCTGCAGTGTTTTCAATCTACCTGCGCTGCTTTGAGTTAGTCTGCAATTTTGTTGATGAAATAAGTATATGTGTTCCCTAATTAGACTGTAAAAATAATTAATGGATTCCTTCATTTATTATACTAGCAGCTGCACATACAAATGCGCGTTTGTGTAAGATGTCCTCCAAACTTGTTATAGCACTAAATATACACTAATTGTCATCTAAATTCCCCACTGACAGCTGCTTTATAGTGTCAATTCACCTATTAGTATCCTCAATTATGCACAAACAGAATAACATGGGTAATATCATAAATGTTAATTAGGAAAATTTCTAAATTGTTTTGTAAATGGCAAACACTGCTGTGATAGAAGCTATTCACTGATTAGCTAATAAGGGAAAAGGTGGGAGATGATATCTTTGGTACCATAAAAGTATTTCCTTCGCTGATGACCTCACTGAAAGTGATGTCAAAGTTGTCATGTTTTAAAGGGAGTATAAATTCACTCTATATGTGTCAAATATCTGTCAGTAAAGCAATTACAAATGATAATTCAAGTCACTCAGCAAAGTACAGAAAAGTAGAGCAAGGTGCAATTTTTTCAATAAGATTGGAGGAGGAATTACTACACTGCAAATTAGCCAACTAAAAATTTAAGATTTAATTCAGTCGTTTAGTATTTGAATTTAGAATTCATAGTAACTATCAAAGTTTGCCCCAAGGAATATGACCTAACTTCCGATCACAGTCAGTTCTCTGAAGCAAAACTCATCCCAGTCTGATGAGCAGAGAAGGTGTTTGCTGTAGGTAACCTGCTGGAGGGTTGGCTTTGGTAGGTACTCTTAGGTACTACACTGCACCAAACCACAGAGAAAGACAGTACCTGCTCCTTCTCCCCAAACACTGTCTTTGCTCTGTGCTAAATGCCAGATATTCTTGAGATGCCTCAGGAAATAATGTGAATAACTGTGGTTTTCTGTTTAAGATCTGTGACTTCTCATATGTTTATGAGAGATTTGATGTCTTGTTCAGCATGAAGTAGAGTATCTACTGATATTCCTAGAAGCTCTGAAAATGAAGCATGACTACCTTTCCTCTCCTAGCACATTTTGGTAGCTACTAAATGAACCTTAGCTTTTTACTTAAACCTTAACTTTAATCATAGAATCATAGAATCATAGAATGGTCTGGGTTGGAAGGGACCCCAAGGATCATAGAGCTCCAACCTCTCTGCCATAGGCAGGGCCACCAACCTCCAGGCCTGGATCTACACAAGGTTGCCCAGGGCCCCATCCAACCTGGCCTTCAACACTTCCAGGGACGAGGCATCCACTACTTCTCTGGGCAGCCTGTTCCAGCACCTCACCACTCTTTCTGTAAAAAACTTCCCCCTAATATCTAATCTAAACCTTCCTTCCTTTAGTTTTAATCCATTCCCCCTTGTCCTGCCAAATGTTTACTTTTGGGGTAAACAAATGTTTACTTTTTTTAACGTTTACTTTGTAAATGTGGTTTGCTGCCATAAGTTCCAAAAGCCTGAGAATCCACCCACATCAGACAGTTGTCCAGAAGGTAATAAAAACTCAAAGTATGTGCTATCTTGACAATATCAACTGAAAATTAGAAATATCATCTGTGATCACTCCTTGGCCCTTGTCATTGGGTCTGAGATGCTACCCTGAGAGTGATTGCTTCACTTTTCTGATGTTGCCCTAGGGAAGACCAAAGAATACGCCATTTCCTTTTCATCTAGGTAAACTTAATGAAGAACATTTATACTGCAAATGTGTCTGCAGTTCACGTAGGTATATACAATATACCTGTACCAGATAGCTTTTTTTCCCCTGAATATAATTGTTGGCATTTATTTTCTCAAAAATTTCTTTTGCCTGTATGAAATGTGGTGAGATGATGAATAAGTGATCACACACAAGCAGATACTGAGATTTTAAGTAGCAAGTATATATTTAGCAACAAAATAATTCAAAATAAAAAAAAAAAAGATTTACTGTACCCTGTGTTGTTGTGAGTGAGGGACTTACAAAAGCAGATTCAGGGGATGAAAGTGAGTGATTTCTATTTATTAAGGGGGGATGGTGAAAGGAATAATGTGCATTACCTTGATGGACTGGCAGTCGCCTTAGCAGATCTGATGAGTCATTTGTGTGGTACCACAATGAGTCAGTAGGTATTGTTAACTGCCACTGCAATCACAGAAAGGCTTATTGAAAAGAAGTAGGTTATGTTAGAAAAGTAACTAAATCCCCATCAGAACTCTGCCTGAGACAGAGTAAATTCAGCCTGCATGCTCACCCCTTGGAAAAGTGATGAGTAACTGACAGCCTAGGCGTATAATGCAATATTTGGGGAGCCCCAGGGCTCCCCTGTTGGGGATAAAACTTGTAGAGATCTCAGCTGCTCTGCATCTCATGGTGTGAAACGGAAGTTGTCTAGCACTGTCAGAGCAGTGAAAGCTGTCCTCTTGTATATCACTCCACTCTATATGCAACACAGCAGAGTTGCAAGCACTATGTTCACTTTTAACAGGAAGGAAATCAGATACGGCAAATAGGACAATTTATGGCTTGTGTTGTAACCTAGTTTAATGCACTACTAAATTATACACTGAAAAAAAAGTAAACACAGGTTTCGTTTATCATTGAAGGTGAATTATTGGTTAACAGAGACATTGACATGGAGTCCAGTGGCTGAATTAACACTAATTTTCACTAGGAACAGAGTCACAGCAGAAAACAAGTTATGTAAAAACTGCAGGCATACCTGCAACCTTTTATTCCAGGAAATCAATGATTCCTTTTGGATTCAAATGTTTTTATTATTACACTTTGAACAAAGATTTGGTACAAGATTAGGTACATTTGAAAGTGATGACTCAATTTCTATGAGGGTAAATTTACATTGTGACAGTGAAGTCAATATAGACAAGATAATTTACCTGATCTCAGGACAATACCCACAGTCAATACTAAATTCAAGACCCTATGTCTGGCTAAAGCAACACATTATTGCAGTGGAGGCAGCACCTGACTCTCTAATGAAACCTCAGGCTAACAGTATCATGCTTTTCTGTTCTTTGGTTCCAAAATAACTTTGCACTGTCTCTCAGAACAAAATATTAAAATTTCTCATCATATGTGAGTTCAAAAATCAAAAGGATTTTTGTCTGAGTTAAATTTTCAGGTATTGGCTTATACATATGTGCTTATCCCCTACATTATTTTATTTTCCTTCTTTTTTAAGTATTGATTCACTAATACTTGTCTATTGAACAAAACTACCCTAAAGGTTCTGCACATCGGGAAAAATTGATTAGATTATCCTGGCTTCTTTACTCAGAGTGCTCAGTTGTTATGATAATCAAACTTTTACTACATTCTTAACATCATTCCTTTTGATTTCTGTAGTTATATTTAAAAATATCCATCTAAACTGCAAAAAAAATGCCTATAATTTCCAATATTTAGAGCCATGCAGTTTGCCTTCAGCAATAATGACCCATTCTTAAAGTCTTCTAATGGCTAAAGGGTTCTTCCAATGTCCACCGAAGAGTTGGTGCAAAAATTGTCTGCAACTCATCACTGGTCCTACATGCTCACCGATGAGGCCATCCTTCAAAGATTGCAACTCAAATAAATACAATTGCTGTAGTTCTGAGGTCTGATCAGAAGATGGCATGCAGTAAAAGCCACTTTGGCCAAGAGGGCTTTTATTATTTTGATTGCACCCAGGGAATGCAGGTAATGTGACAGTTTTGTGTCAGGGGGGTGGTATCATGCCTGTGTTTCTATTTGCTTTTCCTAGATGGGAAACTTACGATTTCCTTCCAGCTTTTTTGTGGCTTTTTGACATTGTTGTAAAAAAGGAGTTTCACTTCCTAAGTAATTGAAGCGCCCTCCTTTTAGGAATAATATATTGTATGAACTTTCATTCAAAGAGGATAAAAAAAAAAGTGTGACAAAGGCTTCACTGTCCTTCAGTGAAGTTTTGTGTAAGATTTTGTAGGGTTGTTAGGCCCAATTTTTTAATTGCATTACACTAGATTGGATCACAGTCTCCATCTACACTAGGCAAGGGCATGGGCCCAAGCAATAACATAAAACTGTCCATACTCCTTAATTTTCACCCAGTTCCTGTCAGAGTTTTGGCCTATGGCTTCTGGCACTCATACTCGGTTGCACTCATTTGTGAAGCCATTAGGAACGGATGGATGTGAACTGACTGAATGTATAGTGGTGAATTATAATGAGTATGTAGACTTGAAGGTTTAAATATATATTTAGCTTATTTGCTTATGAGTTCATAATCCCATTTTTAAACTGTACACTGTATCATGCTGGTATAACAGCACAGAATACATGCACATGAAGGATCTCTGTATTGGCCACTGGTGAGAGCAGGCAGGAATGAGCGGCTTTCATAACTGTTTGTGGAGATGTCTTTATACTAATATGAATGTAGCACAGTGTCCTGGTTTTGGCTAGGATAGCGTTAATTTCCCTTCTAGTAGTGGGTGTAGTACAGTGTTTGGGAGTCAGGATGAGAGCAGTGCTGATAACACCCTGATGTTTTAGTTGCTACCAAGCAGTCAAGGACTTTTCAGTTGTTCATATTTCCCAACTAACGAGAAGGTCACGGGGCACCCAGGAAGCTGGGAGGGGATGCAGCCAGGACAGGTGACCCAAACTGGCCAAAGAGGGTATTCCATGCCAATGATGTCATGTCATGCTCAGCATAAAAGGGTGCTGGTGGGGGAGGACCACACAGCTCCAGGATGCACAGTTTTGGGGATGGTCTGGCTTTGGGACAGTTCTGAGCTGTATGGTCCGGTTTACGTGGTTTGGTGGGAAACTGCATTGTGTATCACCAGTTTCATATATTTTGCTATAAAATCCTATTATAATTATTACTATTATACGTCTCTCACTGCTATCCCAGTAAACTATCCGTATCCCAACCCGTGAGCTTTTGTTTTCTTTTCCTTCTCCTTCCATTCCGTGTCCGTCCTCCCCCACCTCCCAGAGAGAGCGGCTCCTTGGTGCTCAGGTACTAGCTTGGGCACAACCAGAACATACAGTTTAAAACTTGCTTTGACTTTTAAATCTCACAAACCACACAAATCGAGATTGAATAAGACAATTTCAAAAATTTAAAGTCAGCAATGTGAATATCTTTATTAGTTTACATCAATACAAACTCTGAGAAATGTATTGTTTGTATAAACTGAGAGATACAGAAAAGTGAGTTCAACAAATATAATGAAGACATACATGGAAAGCCTGATGAAAATAATAGGCATCCAAATAGCAATCAGTCCCTCTGTAGCTTCACTGTTTCTGTTTCTTCTTGATTAACTTATCATACAAAGAAAATCAGCAAAAATGGAACTTAAGTGAAAGCACTGTCAGAAACCACAATCTCTCATAAACACTTCTCTAGAACTAGAGAGGGTCAGATTGTACATGAAAGACCATGAGACCAGACCTGGAAAAGGGATGACAAATGTAAATTCTTCTGTGTGTCGCTCCCTGCCCAGAAAGTATGAGCTGAAAACACGCACAACAGACTTGTGTGGGTGGGAAAAGACCAGTACAGCCCACTTCTGTCTAGTAACAATGAAAAATTTCACAAGTAGAAAATGCATTTTTAGTACAAGGAAAATGGATCCCAGAAACAATTTTCCCAGACAACATCAGTAGTTCCCTGTGAGCAGCACCACTGTATTTTCAGGTTCAAGGAAAAATCTGTCTCAGCTTTCTCTTCCTCACCCTTATGCATATTTAAGTCCATCATGAATGTTTAAGTTCAACATATACCTTGAGTCTCATCCTGCCTACTACATTCTGCCTTGTCTGCGCTCTCTTATGTGCAGATCTCAGGCCTCGATGGATTGCTTCCTTAAGTACTGGAGGAAGAGCCTGATAGGAAGTTGGGAACTACTGCTCCATGTAGCCGGGAGCCACCCCAATTGTCTGAACAACTGTAACCACCTGTTCAATATCTTCCATGGGACTGGTGGCTGTGCCCAGTCCCTGGCACAGTTAATTATATGAGAGTCAGGATAACTTTGAAGTGGAACTTGAGTTTCATTTTAGGCGCCTGTGAGTTTACACTTTATGTCTCAGAGCCTGGTTCAATCCCCAAATTAGCCAGTGAATATGTTACAAGTTTGACAGGGAGTATCGGGTGGAAACACCTAAAAAGGTGCTTGGGGAAAAAAATAGTTTTGTACTCAGTGATATCAGTTGTTCTGTTTTTAGTTTGACATCATATACATGCCAGGGCATAACAAGAGGAGGAATCCCACAGGGTCATCTTCCTGCTACAGTGTGGTCAGCACATTGCAACACCCCCTAAGTTTTCCAACTCATGCACAGAAGTTCAGCCATGTGACTTACGTATGGGATCAAATTCTTTTTTTTTTTTTCAGCATGGCCAGATGGGTACTGAAGGATAAAGATCTGACCAGATGATTTTGCAGTCATTATGGGCACTTGCACATGTTTTCCTCCACTTATCTAATTATGAAGAAAGATAAAGATTGTATTTTTAAATTTAAATTTACTTATTAGAGATGTGATAAAGTAATTGCAAAAAGGAGTAAGATAGGATATGTATGGTCCCTACTGAGTATACTTTGTATACAGGCTGGAAACAATTAGGCTATTTAACAATTTCTAAATATGCTAATAAATTCCTCGGAATCCATTGGTAGCGTGTTGACTACAACCACTTGGGCAAACATACAGACAAATGGAAAGGCTTTGTATTACCTTTGAGAAGTGTTTCATTATGGTTCCCAGCAATAATAGGAAAATAATCCTATTTGAAACAGTTTAACATTTTATGGCTTCATTCCATTTCTCACAGTCCTGAAAGCATCAGGCTGAAGAAGAAAGTTTCTTAACTGTGCCCCTGTCTATCAGCCTTGACTCTCCTGTCTATCCATTGAACTTTGAATAGTTTCCTCTATTGTGTTTTAATCAGAGCATGCACAGACAACATAGCTTCTGCTACTCTTCACTCATCCTTCATGTTATCTTCTTCTTGCCCCTGTACATGGTTTCTAAAGATTCAGTTGTAATATTTAATGAACAACCACACTCTTTTGCTGACAGAGAGATCAGTCTCACTGCAATCTTTCAAACTCATTGCTTCTTCATTTGTATGCATCACAACCACTCCTCTCTCTGCAGACTAGATCCATCTCAGTATTAGGGAGATTGTATTGCTATCAGTAAGCCTTCAGCTTTTTCCTCACAGTGCTGTAGCACAAGGCTACATATTGAAGACTAGACAAGCTTGACATTTCATTTCACCCATTCAATACACCAAAAAAGAATTTTGCTCAAAGAAAAAATTATTCTGATGGAACATTATGTAGCTTATAGGAAACAGTCCCTCTTCTTTGTGATGTAGTTAAAGACAAAGGTTCTCCTCACCCAAGAACTCATTTAATGCTTAGCTAAAGCCAACCTGAAAATATTATAAAGTCCTGTGGGCACCATTAGAGAGAGAAATGGAAAAAATGGGGAAATAGAGTCAAGTTTTCTCAGTTCTGATCCTAGCTATGACTCACTCTATGAGTGTGATTTCATGTCACAAAATATTTCGTTCTCTTCACCTCTAAAACTGGTGAAAACTTTGTAAGCCTTGCCAAATATTATGAGATGATGTACTGTAAAATAAAAAGCTATATAAACTTACCTAATTTGTCCTTCCAGCAAAGCTGCATAAACACTTCTATCTTTCAGTATTTTGCTGCATAAGATTTAGTATAGATGATACAAAATATAAATACTAAAAGAAACTTCAGATTAAAAAAAAAAGTTCTTTACAAAATAAACATCACATTCATTCAAGAGTTGCATAACAGTAGTGGCTTAGTGATTGATGGATTTTTTTTTTTTGCATTCTTTAATGTAAATCTTTCCCCTCTCCCCTAAAAAAAGTATTCTAAACATTAGTAGCCTCAGCTATGTATTAAGATTTAAAAAAAAAAAAAAAACCAAGAAAAAAACATAGGGAGGACAATGAGAATATTTGCCTAAGGTAATCCATAAGAGTAGATGATTTCCTGTATGGTTTAAAAAGAATCCAGGATGTGATCAGAAGTGAGAGCAGAATTAATTTATAGATATTCACTCTGTAAAGCAAGATTCTTGATTCTTCCATCTTTCATGTTCTTACAATATTCCTAATGCCTTAATTTGGTCACTTGACTTTACCATTATATTCTTTTTTGAAAAGTAGAAGTACAAAAGAAAAAGTTACATGCTTACAGACTCCCAGAGCATTTCTTGATTTTGTATGTGATCTTTCTTTATGTAAGTGGCACAATTGCTGCTTTCCATGTGCCATTGGGATGTATAAGATTTGACAAAGTAGATTCCAGGTCCAGGATTTGGCATTAAATTTTGCATACTGACTTACTTTGGGTGATTGTGCATGGACATGAAATACATCCAGAAGTCGGGAGAATCATGATGGCCTGTGGACTGGGGAGACTAAATGTACAGTTAGAACTTCCATAAAAGTCAGAAGATGTCAACATGATGTTTATGAACATCAGTTAGACAGAATCCCTAGCCTTACATAACTGATACTGTTTGGTGGCTTGTTTCTTTATAGTGTGATTAAAATTATTAAATGTCTTTACATTCATCAGGATGTTACTAGGCAGAGTGAGCATATATATCCACTCAGATTCATGGTGAGGAATATTGTCTTTTGTTGGGGTTTTGTTTTCAGTTCTCTCTCCTTCCTTTTTCATTCTCTTTTTCTCAACTTTTTTTTAGTCCTGTCTCCACCCAGCAGTAGCTTCTGTAAGAACAATTCTCCAGCCTTTTGGATATTCCTCCTATTTCTTGTTGATTTGTGTAAAGGCAACATCTTTGTAACGGTCAACATTGAAAGTCATTGCCCAAGATTATAACAGGCCACAGAAATATGTGGGACAGATGTCTGACCTCCAGAGCACCTGTCATATGAAGGGCTTCCGGTTTTATTGCTTTGTTTTGCAGTGGTAGAAAGATTTTAATTTCTGAGGAAAGTGCTGAAAGAAATGGGAAATTTTAATCCTACCTTCTCCAGCGGAATTGCTGGTAAATATGAATGGGAGTAGAGCCCTGTGATAGCATGAAAACTATTTAGTTTCTGTGACTCTGTCCACTTCTCCATGCAGCGTGAAACATGCAGTGAGGTAGAGCAGTAACCACCAAGAAGGTTCAAGAACAGCCCTGGGAAGGCTGAGTGTGTGAAGACAGCATGAAGGTTGTTCATTTTGGCACAGTTGCAGGTCAAAGTGGTCACCATAGCAAACCCCAAACCATATATGTGACTACAAAACAAGAAGCGTGTTTAAGTGGAGATGGGTATGGGACTGTAGTGATAGGAGAAGGGGTAATGGCTTCAAGCTGAAAGAGAGTAGGTTTAGGTTAGATGTTAGGGAATAAATCCTTCCCTGTGAGAGTGATGGAGCACTGGAACAGGTTGCCCAGAGAGGTTGTGGAAGCCCCCTCCCTGGCAGTGTTCAAGGCCAGGTTGGATGAGGTCTAATGGAGGGTGTCCCTATCCATGGCAGGGGGATTGAAACTAGATGATCTTAGAGGTCCCTTCCATCCCAAAGCATTCTACGATTCTGTGATTCTCCAGACATGGCTGGGTCATCCCTGGCAAGGCACAGAACTTCCTTGCACTTCTCTTCCTATTGACTGAACACAAGAAGATTGTCTTTAGGAATATTTGCTGAAATATGTGTGTTCTGATTATGGAAAGCTGCATACTTATTATTTGTGAAATTATCTTTAGTTTATGCATGCAAACAACTCTTGTTGCTCTTCCGTTATTTTTTCTCAATGTTTGTGATATACAAATAGATACAAATACTCCAGTCACACAGAATCACAGAATGACTATGCTGGAAAAGACCTTTGAGATACCTGTCCTCTACTAAACGATCCTAAACATCTTGTCTACCCATCTTTTAAATACATCCAGGGATGGTGACTCAACCACCTTCCTGGGCAGCCTATCAGGTTCCAATGCCTGATAAAGTCAGGTTAATAAAAGTGAAAAAACATGCAAAATTGAAGCTGTAGACATTAGGGGATGAAGTTTGTGACAAAAGTTTGGAAAGGTTAGGTTTCTGTGACAGCTTTTGTTTTTTTCTTGTTTTTATAGATTAAAATTTAGCTAAGAACAGCTGACTGGGAACTAGGTATTTATATTCTAATTATAAATACATATTTCCTTTAAGATAGAACAGCTCATTCAACAGCTTACACTTGCTGTTTCTCATTTTTCCCAGCAAGAGACTCACAAAAGTATTCAATGCAGTCATATTTCTTCCAAATCTGCAGCACTTTGCAAGAGCCCAGCTTGACTGTCAGGGATTTCAGACAAATTCTCGATCTGCAGCCCTGAGCTAGAATGTCAGAGATTCTAAACGAGGATTTGGTCTTTAGATTGATGATTATAACTAGCTGGAGAAAGCTGGGGAAATCTGACCAAGCTGGGGAAATCTGAACAGTCATTGTCTGAATTTCATTACTTCCATGTGTGCTGAACTCTGACAGTTAAAGAAGGATTTTTTTATTGCAGGTTTGTTGGGGGGTTTTATATTGACGTTATGACCCATGATAATAAAGCTACTCTTAGCAGACGGAAAAAGATGTCAGAAAGAAAGCAAAGAAAAAAGAATTAAAGGAATGACAGCAAGTTAGGATGACCTCTGAGCTAATGTGTTGCATAGGTCTGACCATCTGAGTAACGGGAGAGCATTGGTTATTTTCCACAGTATACAGTTGCAAGTGATGTGAAAATAGAGAAAGGTCAGTCTGTTGAACTCTTACTTACACTGGTGACTTCTTATTTGTGTGAGAGTGCCCATCCAAAAGAACAGTAAACATCCTGAGTTACCTATTGTCAGTGCTTAATAACAGCACTTGAGATTTGACCTGAGCTTCGCTTTTCCTTCTTTCCACAAGCATTCAATTCTTATTTGGATTTTGCTCAGGGTATGATCCTTTGAAACTGGTGATGCTGAATGGCTTCTTCTGTTTCCCTTTTAAACCATGGCTACTGGGTGCAGGAGTATTTGCCTAAGCTATTGCACAAACACAACTAGGACATTTTCAGTTTAAGTGCAGATAATACATTTGGCTTATATGAGCCATTTCAAATAAACCAGAAGAATTGATGGAGCTGCAATTGTCGATAAAGCCATTAGCTTCTGGGGAATTACTCACTGAAGCGGGATGTGTTTTGGATTCCACTGAGGTTTTCAAAGGGAAGATATGAGCAGCTTGTCTTTCACTGAAAGGGCCCTCACCAGTCCCTAAGCTGCATTTATTAAACTTGTGTTTCAAAGTGCTTCAAAGCTTCAGGGATACTTTGAGAAATACACATGTGGGGTGTCAGTAACTCATGTTATAGATATTAATGTGCTTTAAGATTTGAACATTTACAAAATACATTAAATCATACAAAAGCTTTTTTAAAAATTACAGGCTGTGCTCCCATGACTATGGTCATGGTGGTGCAGTCCTTGCCTTTGGTCCACATGCAGCTAATTTTACTTGTCTTTAAGATGAGTAAGTGCTAGTCAGCGTAAGAAAAGTTTGCAAGATGGTTTTGGAGGAGGATAGAATCTTCGCTTACCTTGCTTGCAACTGAAAAAGGATTTATATCTTCATGCCCATCTTACTCCTTTTCTTTATATATATTAACTTGCAGGTCATCCCTAAATGGGTTTGTAACCTCAGTAGCTATTGCATATCTTGTTCCTCTATTGCATTCTACCCTGTGCTGACAGAGCTGACTGCCACACAAGACATTGTGGTCTGACCATGGACCACGTTATGTCTATTCATTAAATACTACATAGGTCAAGGCTGGGAACATTATTATTGTGCCATACCATCACAGTTCAAAACTGTAGATGTAAAAGATGGAAAAATTTGCTTAACTGCAGAAGATGGAGTTTGAATACATGTAAGCTGGAGACCTTTTTTAATTCTAGATTATGCTTTTCAAGCAAAAAGCATTTTTAATTGAATGGCATAAGGGGCTCATTTTAGGTGGTTAAACATGGGCAACTGACACTAGAGTGCACAAATCTCCCATACAGCCATTTCAAGGTGGATGTCGCACATGCCTGACAGCTTTTCAAATAGTAGTTACTTATGCTTTGTGAATTTGAATCAAGCTTAAAGTTTCTGCTGCAAATATCATCTTTTCCCTGGCCATTTAAAATTTGAAATGCAGAGAGGATTACGGAAAGGGGTGTGACATTTTTGACACAGATCAACTCTGATGGCTGATGGCTCCACTTCAGTTACACCTGGATATGAAGCACAACTTATGCCAGGGGATCATAATGTGTAAAGATTCATGAATTGCTTCCTACCTTAGAAAACAAATTATTTCAGACTCATAGATATTTGTATCTTGTCTGTAAAAACATGGAACTAACTTTCTGAATGAAAACTAGAAAACATGAATAAAGGTTAGCCAAAGAAGAGGCTTATAGGTCATAGAATCGAATAGTTTGGGTTGGAAGAGACCTTTAAAAGTCACCCAGTCCCTCCGTGAAAACAAAATCTAACAAAATTAAACATGCAGGAAGACTGAAGTTATGGGAAAGAAAAATCATCTCACTTCCATGCAGATGTTAAGCCAAAGTGTAATCAGGCAGAGAAATCAGAAAAAAAAGTTGCGCTAATTGTCCAGCCTTCGCACACTGGAAGTTCACGGCGTGTTTAGCCCATCCATAGAAAGAGCAATTCCCCCAGATCTGGCACTGAGCAGAGGTCAGGAGAGGTGACACCCATTCTCTTTCTCCATAGCAAGGGGATTTCTCTTTTTCTGGGGAAAGCATTTTCCAGCTCCATCTCCCCTGCTATAGAGGAAGCAGGTCCAGCACAGCAGTGTCAGATTTTCGCACTCGCTGTCCTCCTTTCTTTTCCCTGTTCATGAACCTTCTTTCCTTCACTTTTCAGAGTGACCCACAGAGTAGCAGCTTCTCAGGTACCCCCACAAGATCTAACTAGATCTGACTCCTGCCCATGACATATTCAAAGCCCAGTTGCACTTTGGTGTAAACCCCATGAGGGGGTAAAGCAGAGCTGCCCCACTAAAGGGCAGATCGATAAACAAATTTTGGGTTTTATTACTGTTTGATTCCTTATTTTTATTTTTCTTCCATGGAAGTTGGGAGGTAGGATGCTGACTAATCCTGGCCATGCTCTGCAGAAGTCAGACTGAGCCCACTGCTGCCATTATTTGAGATTTATCAAATAGTATTTGGGGAATGGCTGTGAAGATGCATAGTCCTATTAAACTTCTTCCTGTGATGCAACATCAGCCAACAATGCTTCTCCCTTACCAGAGGGAGAGAAGGAAACTGCAACATTAGTTTGTGCCTGGAAGAAGTATGCTTGAATCATGATAGTTTCATAAGTAGGATAATTTCATTTCCTATGGTAAACTTCACCATTTCATAACACTAGAATAATGCACAATGACAAATTCTCAATTACATGCCTGTAAATACTCAATATTTGTTGCAACACTGCTCCTCCTAGGCAGGAGCTACCAACTGTATGGTTGGGGGCAGATAGGTTATGATATCCAGAAATTGCCAGTACTGTGAAGGGAAAAGGGAGGTTTGTAAAGATGAAAAACCAACAAACTTGCTATTATTGCTGCTATGGAAACTGAACAAAGAACAATAACCACTTGCCAATTTCTTCTGGCTCCTACAGAAAATAAGCCTAAAATGCTGAGATTTCAAGGGCAAGAATTGCTGCCAATAGCTAAGTATTTTGCTATTCTGGGATTTACCAACACGTTACCTTGCAGTTGTTTAGTTTTAAACCTTTGTGATTTTTTTTTTCCCAAAGGATGATGCATTATAGGTACATGAAGCATGCTGTTATGAAAAGGCAATTAAATTTACATGGGAAAATCAATTAAATAGTTGTTCTGTTCTTGAAATTAGGGATGTATTCACTGCATTGTATTTATATTTCTAAAGGACAATACTTTTATAAAAAGAAGTAACACGTTCATAATACAGGTGTGCTGAGCCCTGCACAGCACCTTGAAACTTACAAGGAATGAAACATCATTGTTTAGATGTCTATTGCCATGTAGCTATAACATGCTGCAGTTGTATCTGTGAAGGAAGGATTGCTGTGACTCCCTTGCTTCTGACACACATCATTAATCTCTGAAAGAGAGAAGCAACCAGTGTATTTCCACCCAATAATAACTGAAATCATGCAATAATTTTTAATAACCTGATCTTTGGAAATGAAGGTGCAGTTAATTCATTTTCACCATGTTTCCGCATTCAGAAACAGTAACTGAATACTAAAATTACTGGAATGAAATGGCAGCATTCATCAATCATTTTAGAACACAATTTGTTTGTTGCTAAAATTTAGACTAACGTAGGCAAAATTAAACATGGGGAAGCTTACATCTGTGGGGAAAAAAGATATATACAGTCTTCTGGTGACTAAAATGTGAGACAAGTCATTTCTGTTCTCTTTTGCCCTTTTGCCTGGACTTAGGGTGGATATTCAACTTAAAAAAAAATTTAAAAAAAAAATCTCTTCAATAAGAAATCGTAGAATCACAGAAAGTTAGGAGTTGGAAGGGACCTCCACAGATCATCTAGTCCAAGCCCCCTGCCACAGCACGATCACCTAGACTAAATCACACAGGAACGCATCCAGGTGGTGTTTTAATATCTCCAGAGAAGGAGCCTTCACAACCTCTCTGGGAAGCCTGTCCCAGTGCTCCATCACTCTCACAGTGAAAAAGTTTCTCCTTACATGCACATGGAACCTCCTCTGCTCCAGTTTGCACCCGTTGCCCCTTGTCCCATCACTGGCCATCACTGAGAAGAGCCTGGCTCCTGGCTCTGTCCTATTGACTCTCGCCCTTTACATATTTATAAACATAATGTGGATGTCTTCCCTTATTCAAGTTCAATACTCTCTACTGTCAGCCAGTATCATCTTCATATTACCTAGTCTAAGGCATATGGTATTCTTCCAAGTAATTCTCTCTGCCAGATGTTAACTTGACTATCCTGCTATGTGCAAGAAAAAGAGGTATAGTTTTAAATCTCTGTGCTCTAATTTATCTTACAACATCTCAGTGACATGAATATTCTCGCTGTGGGGGTGGAGAAGAGAAGAAAAATGGTGGGGTACAATGGGTTCTGAAGGTTTTTTAAACCTGAAGGACCTCTTAATTATGAACACTAAGAAATATTAGATAGTTGTCCAACACCATTTTTAAGGATCTCTTCAATCAGCATAAATTAAATAAATTCAAGGTCTGGATTCATAATCATGGTAATCAGAAATGGTAGAGGAGCCAACTCACCATCAGCAATATTCCCTAGAAAGAGTTGGCAATTTTCCTTCAGTATAATTTTGAAATTGTCTTGCAAGCACACCTCAGCCGCAATGAGTATGATAGTCCGGAGGAGGAGGTGCTATCATTCAAAAATAGTAGCAGCAATAAATACAAACCCCCTCAAATTTAACACCTAAATTCCCAAACATTTCCAATCCAGTTAGGGTCTTCCCTACTGAAGAGTTTCATAAGTTTATTTTAGTCAATCTTTTACAGGAGCCTCTGCAGTCTCTAGTACAACCTTTAATGCAAAGCTTTCCTCTTCCACAGTGCTTTTATTAAATACTTACTTTTAAGACAGACGGTTCTAAGGTGTTTTCCTGTCAGAGTGCACAATTCTGGAAATTCCTTGCTCTTTGTCATGGTTTAACCCCAGCTGGCAACTAAGCACCACGCAGCCACTCACTCACTTCCCTTCCAGCAGCACATGGGAGAGAACTCAAAGGGTAAAAGTCAGAAAACTCATGGGTTGACATAAAGGCAATGTAACAGGTAAAGCAAAAGCTGTACCCATAAGCAAAGCAAAACAAGGGATTCATTTCCCACTTCCCATGGGCAGGCAGGTATTCAGCCATCTCCAGGAAAGCAGGGCTACATCATGCCTAATGGTGACTTGGGAAGGCAAACACCATCACTCTGAATGTCCTCCCCTTCCTTCTTCTTTCCCCAGCTTGATATGCTGAGCATGACGTCCTTCTATGGAATATCGCCTTGGTCAGTTGGGGTCAGCTGTCCTGGCTGTGTCCCCCCCCAACTGCCTCTTCACCCCCAGCCTACTCACTACTGGGGTGGGGTGAGGTGCAGAAAAGCCCTTGGCTCTGTGTAAGCCCTGCTCAACAGTAACAAAAACACCCCGGTGTTATCACCACTGTTTCCATTACAAATCCAAAACACAGCCCTATACAAGCTGCTATGGAGAAAATTAACTCTCTCTCAGCCCAAACCAGCACACTACTGCAACATATAGAATTAGAAGGTTGTGCTTCAAATGAGGAGTTTCCAAATGCAGTTTAATTACATCATTTTCCCAGTACAGCAGTGAATGCAAATGAAATATCTGACTCTGATTTTTGATGTTTACATTCAGGTATGACACAAAGCTGCTTCTTGTTACTGTGTATCCACATACAGAAGTCAGTCACTCAGACAACTGTGGAAATTTAAATTATCTATAAAATCATGTAATCACAGTATTGCAGAACTGTAGGGGTAGGTGGATGTAACCAGGAATTTCAAAATAAATAACAGGTTAATTATCTTATTTTACTATACCTGCAAAGCCCATACAATATCTTTATGCCATATATAAAACTATTTTTTAAACAAGTACTCATGTATGTCTGTTCTTTGTTTTTTATTTTATAGTAAATTAAGTTCATTCTATTTTGACATGATAGCTATATAGTACATTAATATCCTATCTGTAATGAATGACAGGTATATGTAAAATATGAGGTCGGGCCAACCAAATAGCATCCTTTCCTGATGCAAGTAATAGTGGATGTGCACTAATTTTTTTTTTTGGCTGTACTTGAACAAGTAGGGCTATTCTTAAAATACCTAAACTTTTATCTATGAGGAAAGATGGGAGAGTGAAGGGAAGAATCTTTGCATTCAGCAGAGGTTTTTGCAACCCAAATCAGCTTAGTTTTGCCGCAGCATGAGTGGAAGGGAACCCATAATACCTGCAGTCCTAATTGTAGCTCAAATAAATTTGTCTGTGATTCTATCAAGACTAATCGTAATTTTGTCTACTACAGAACATGTTCATCGCGTGGCAGCAGCTCAGCTCCACATATACAAAATTGCAGATGGATTTTTGGCTGTATGAAGCTGAAGGGTAAAATGCTTGTTATTTTTAGAGAAGCCAAGATTACACCCTGCATTTTTAGATGTTTGCAGAATAAAGACATTTGGAATGTTGGTCTACAGGAAGTGATTTCCCTTAGGCCAGATTTTATTTGAAAGCATATCATAGCTTCTTGTCACATCTTATGCTGGCAAAGTTGTAGTTTTAAAGGTATTAGTACCAGACTTCCTGATAGAAATGACCTATTATGTTTCAGTTCCTTAATAGAAAAGCTAATAAGAATGTGAAAGAGAAGTAAGATTAAGTGTTGGTTTTAATATCTGTATTAATTTTTGCTTTTAAATGTATTTTATAGCATCATTGCACTATCTTAAACATCTTTACCTTTTTCTAGGCATTAACTAACTTCATCAGTGTTTGACAGTATTTGAATTGTCATGGAAAGAGGAGACCACGGTGGTGCAAGTTTGCTGAAGGGACTTGTGACCCCATAGGGAACCCATGCTGGAGCAGTCTGGTCCTGAAGGTCTGCACCTCATGGGAGGGATGCACGCTGGGCCAGTCTGTGAAGAACTGTGGCCAGTGAGAAGGACTCATGTTGGAGAAGTTCATGGAGGACTGACTCCTGTGGGAGTGCAACAGGGACAGAGTATGGAGGAGTCTTCCCCACAAGGAGGAAGGAACAGCAGAGAAAGCATGTGATGAACTGATCACAACCACCATTCCCAGTTCCCTCGTGCCGCTGCGGGGAGGTTGTAGAGAAGGACTTGGGAGTAATCATGGATGAAAAGCTGGACATGAGTCACCAATGTGCATCTGCAGCCCAGAAGACCATCTGCATCCTGGGCTGCATCAAAAGAAGTGTGGTCAGCGATCAAGAGAGGTGATTCTGCCCCTCTGCTCTGCTCTGGTGAGACCTCACCTGGACTACTGTGTCCAGCTCTGGAGAACCTCAACACAAGAAGGACCTGGACCTGTTTGAGTGTGTCTGGAGGTTGGCCACAAAATGATCAGAGGGCTGGAGCACCTCTTCTATGAAGACAGGCTGAGAGAGTTGGGCTTGTTCATCTTGGAGAAGAGAAGGCTCTGGGGGGGACCTTATAGTGGCCTTCCAGTACCTGAAAGGTGCCTATAAGAAAGCTGGGGAAGAACTGTTCCCAAGGGCATGTAGCAGCAGGACAAGGGACAATAGTTTTAAACTAGAAAAGGGGAGATTTAGGTTGGATATTAGGAAAAAAATCTTCAATATGAGGGTGGTGGATCACTGGAACAGGTTGCCCAGAGAGGGTCCCCATCCCTGGAGATATTCAAGGTCAGGCTTGATGGGGCTCTGAGCAACCTGATCTGTTAAAGGCGTCCCTGCTTACTACAAAGTGTTGGACTAGATGGCCTTTAAAGGTTCCCTTCCAACCTAATGCATCCTATGATCCTATGATTCTGTGAATCAGTTGTAAGGACACAGACTGTGTCAGAATGTGCCTGAATTCTTTTATTTGTGCAGACATAGCAAATGACAAGAGAGTGAAGACCCACTCTTGGAAATGTCTGTGTAGAAAATTAATGTTCACTAGATAAAAATTGCACTTTTACTACAAGAGTTGCAAATATTTCATTAATGGAAGTCTGGGTTTTTTGATGAAACTGAATAGCACCACAGTAGCTTCTGCTCTTGTGCCTCATTCCCTCTTAGGGGCTGAGAGAGCTGAAGAATATTCAAGCTACTAGTTAGTGGGATCAGAAGATGACATTCGCTCTTCCGGGTATATGTGAAGCCAAAAAACCAGAATGGTATGAGAAGCATGCACACAGGTACTGAGAACAAAAGGATGCTGTAATGTTTTAAGTAACTATCTCTTGTGGGTATTTTATTTTGGTTTTGTTCTTTTTTTTTTCTTTTAGTTCTTCCCAGGTACTAATCCTTCAGTTGTATTTATTTTTTCCTTCTCCTACCTGTTGATTTGGCCTTTATCTTTTGAAGGGAAGTATGAAATAGTTGGTCTCTTATTGGCAAGCATGAAAGCTCAGTATTTTATCATCAGTATTCACTGCACTTTTCAGATAAGAATTCATTCTGAATATAACCCTGTGTGAGGAGATTTACTGCAAATTACTGCTCTCTGTACAAGGCTAAAAATGCCAATAAGATACCAGGGACTCAAAGATAATGCTCAGTGGTCTGCAGCCAACATGCAAGGGTCAGCTAGATAAGTGAAAAACAGATTGGTTTACATCACACTGATAATTTCGATTTCATTTAGCATGTTGTCCCTGCTAAATTATAGTCTTTATCTAAATCATGAAGAGTCAGAGAAACTTTTTCATTATGTTTTTTCACCTAAATAAAAAATAATTAGAATAAATCTTATGCAAAAGTTGAAAAAAATTTTTTTGTATTGAATGGAGCATGCTAATATACGTAACAATAGTGATTAGATCTCTCCAAATTGTCTTTTCTCCTTCTCAAACCTTTTTATTTGCAGATCCCTCACTCAGATCTTAGTGCTGTTCAATAGCATTCAGCTCCAAAAAGGATCAAAGTACTGCATCACCATCCATTTCCTCTCTCTCAGTTACTTAAGGTTGCTATTGACTCCCCTTTGCCCCAGTAATACAACCTACATATGTCATATATAAAATAAAAGGTCAGTGTGGAGGATAAATAGATTTGCATAGTAAAGCACTTCATTCACAGATATATGCAGTTTTATTAATTACATGACTTCCCTGCACTGTAGTAGAAATGGTGCTGTGAGGGAGAGGAGGCAGCTGGGTTAACACAGAAGTTCCTACGTGACCTTCTTGTTCCACATGAGACAGTGCAGTCCTGCAGGGAGGCTTGGTGGTGAGCATAGTAGGTACTGCTGTGCTATGCATAGTCCTGGTGCAGGGTTGTAAGGCTTCCCTGGACTCCTCTGTGCTCCATGGGTTCCTCAGAGGATGAAGAGATTATCCCAGATCCTCATGCATGGTTGTGGGACTTCCCTCCCTGGAGTCATTCTTAGGCCACTTTCGGTTATTCCAGTACTCTTCAGTGTCCTTACTTGTAGGACTGTCTAAAGAACATCTCACTCGTGATCAGATCATTTGACGTTTCGATTCGCTGTTGTTTTCCTGATTTGCTTCACTCCTGTTGGCACTTGTGATCTGCTTGCTCTAGAAACTTCTGGACACTTTGTGTGGGACTTCTTGATGATCTGCAAGTTGTTTTCCTAATTTGGCTCTTTTTTTTAATCACACAAAAATTATCTTATTGCCTAAGACAGGGGATTGATCAAATTTTCATCTACTTCTGCTACAGCAAGAACTGGATTAAAGTTCACATTGGAAAAACCATATTACAAGTTGGACCCCTGGGAACAGTAGTGACTCCTAGATCTCGAGGAAAGAACATCTGAAGACATACAGAACTCCAAAAAGGCAGAGAAACTCAGTAGCTCCACTTCTATATTCTCATACTTTAATCTTAATGAAAATGTTTAGACCTTTGATTTGTGAAGAATGAGGAACTCACTGACTGCGGTTCAACACTTAAATATATTTTACTCTATTCTAGAAGGAGATGTAGAAATTCATCCTGGACTGTATTAAACTGTATGTTTTTACTCTGTGCTCAGCTTTCAAATTTTAATGCCTTAAGTAGAGAGATTTGTAACCAAGGAAACATGAAATGATATTTCTCTTAATATTCCGTAAATTTGACACAAACTACAGAAAGCAGCTATCCATTAGCAGTCTAAACCTAGAATCTTGTACTGCTTCCTTTCCTTTAATTTCTCTCTGTCTTTGATAAATGACTTCTAGCTTCAATGCCAAATATCACAAATACACAGACCACGGTAGAAGAAATTATTAAAAAAAAAAAATTATATTCCTTGGTGTATGTGAAGAAAGATTTATGATTTCTGTTTCCTCCATAGATTAAATGTTTCTTTCAGAGCTATAGTATATTACACAGCAGTTCAGTTCCCTCTGCAAAGGACCATAATTGGGGGGATGAAAGATTCCAGAATATTATGATTATCTCCCTTTTTAATCACTAACAGTTTTGACACTTTTCAAACATAGCTAATTCTAAGAAAGTGCTGATAAGAAGAGTGACAATATTCTGATTAGTGTGTATAATCAGGACTAAAACCAAAGTTAATCTTACACGTTGGCTGCAGAATTATCTGTTCTGTTTAAAGCAGTGTTCAAGATTTCTTAAGGTTAGTTAGACCCCAGCTGAGCTGAATATTGAAGAGGGTACAAACATGGCTTTTTAGTGAAGGAGAGGAGGTGACTGGAAATAATTAACTAATGCCAAATAAACTCCTTGGCTTCCACTGAAGAACTAAAAATAACGTCCTGCATGATCACAAAAATAACACTGAATTTTCCAGTGTTTGGGGTTATGTTTTGTTCATTTCTTTCTCTGTTCACATTTCTGTCTGAAACTTACCAAATAAACTATTTGTCATAAACTAGAAGGGTTATCCATGTTGCCATCAACAACGTATTACACAATTTGGGTTGCAGACAAGAGTCATCCAACTGTCTCTTGCAGTGAAGAAATCAAGGTGTCCGATTGCGAAGGTGCATGCAGCAATCAAGTTACTCAGTGCCTTTTACTACAATTATATGATTTATTATGGCTGTCATAGCACCAAAGCAATTGGTGATTAGTAGAAAAAAAAGTAAGCTAGACCTGGTGCACACCGAAATTCATATTAAATCAAAGCTCTCCAGTATAGCTATACCAGCTTGGCAACATGATATGATTTATGAAGTGTTAATTAAATATCCCTTCTCTGTGTCAGATTAAATATATGACTAAACATATCTTTATCTACACTGATAACAGATAGCCAAGCCATAAATTATCTGATGACTATACATGGCATACTGATGAAAAACTAGACTCAAACAACTATGCACTTTGTAAATATGACAATAAAAGATAATCACAAGCAGAATAAATTCCCATTTGTCAGCTATCCCTAAATAAAATTGCACATAATGTTGATAAATAGTTCTTGGATTTTCTGTTATGTAATGAAAATACTTCAACAAATACATTCAAACTATTTTATTAAGGTAGAACTGCCTATGGTAATTCATAGAGTAACATGAATTCCTTGATTCTAATAAGCTGCTGAAGTTAGTTTTTGTATTTGCTAATGATTAAAAAGTGTAAAATAGCTAATTTTTATTACCATGCTATGATTGATCTTATGCCTATGATGCATAAAATATAGAAATTAGTTTTGATCAGCAAATAAAAGCCTTGTCTGTGACATTCCATTATTTATATGGTAATCTAAACAATCTATTTTGTAAAATGAGTTGTGCAAAGACACATTTCTCATCACTTGATCCATAAAAGAAAACAACTTTCACAACGATCTTTGTGCTTTGAGCTCTAGCAGCTCCTGACAGAAATTCAGTACTGTTACAAAAAATACTATATTTTCTTCTGCATAGTCTCATTTTCTGGTTCATAAATTATGGTACATATATCATCAGACTATCTTAGTAGAGGCAGGAAAATAGAGCAGTAGAATATTTTAGCAGTTAATGCAAAGAAAAATATTATAAAATGTTAGAATTTTGTGCCCTTGTAAATACACATTGAAACTTGATTCTTTTTCATTCACTGGAGTTATTTAATTTTAATCTTTATGACAATTCAGACACTCAAGGTGACTTCTTTTTTTCTGTAGCATTGGGTACTTTCATAACACCCCTCCTCTAAATAGGTGACTACATGTGGTAGTTCAGTATTGTTTGTATTTCTTTTCTTTCCTTTACCCTTCAGCCACACCATCTTGGTCTCTATTTCTTGTTGTCTACTATGTTACATCCTATTCACCATTATGGAAGGTCTTCCGCTGATGGCATTGCAATCGTACTATTTATCAACAGAGAATAGTGAAAAGGGAAAGGATTATTAATGAGTGTCAGAAAACGAAACAGGTGAAATTTAGAAAACATTCTCCATTTCTGTTATTGCTGACATTACAAGGAAACTCAAAATGCTGTACTTCACAGTATTCACTGGTTGCTGTGCTATCACAATTTATTTTGTAATAGCGGCAAAAACATCACCCCAAAGTAATCAGATAATTAATTTTGGAAAAAGGATACAGAATGGAATGGAGAGTTCCATCTATGTTACAAAATTTTGGCCACATCTGCACAACATTGCTATTCATCACATCAGTTTCACAATTCTGTGTGCTGGTGATTGGATTTATTTTGCCTGACATGAATCTTTCTCTCTATTCAAAACAGAGAGACAACAGACTTAATTCCGTTGTCTGAACATAAGCATTCATGTCTGTTCGAGATAGCCTAGAGAAGCTTCCAGCTGCTGCTACAGAAGGATGTGAGTCTCAGCCAAGTTGTGTGTTGTATTTGTCAAACCCATGCAGATGTTTGGACAGAGTAGGACACCCTGAATGATGCTAAACATCCTGTGTTTAGGCATCTGAATTGAGACCACACATATACACATTTTCAGAATATAAATCATCCCATTTGTTTGAGCCATATGATGAAGCATATGATGAGAGGAAGTACCCTTTCTATGCATTTAGAGACTCTAGGGACATCCTTCACTTCTGTGGCTATGCTTGCCACTAAATATGTGTTCATCACAACAGAGAAAAATGGAAAAAATATTCAGTCAGTAATAGTTCATAATATGGACTTTGAAAACCGAACCCAAAGCAGAAACCTCCCCACAGCCCATCCTCCTGAAAAGTGTTAGTAGAGGTTTAGGATATCTTCTCATTTTAAAACCTGGATCTTCAACTAGGAAAAAGCCACTGGAGAACAATTAGGAACCATTAGGTCTTATCACTTATGGGAGAGTATTTAAAAAGAGGCCAGGAATACTTTTTGTGTTGCTATTACTATTACTATTTCTGCTAACACAGAAGATAATGAACTTCAGAGAAGAAACCTCTACTGGATAATTTTGCAAATATGTTAAGAAAATACACAAAATGCTATTTTGCATGAAAGACCTTGGCACTGAAGTCCCAGTAAAGAAGTATTACTAAAAGCTTTCAACCTTCTTGAAATCACCTAAACCCTCTTGATGTGTTCCTTTCTTGTGGAACACAACATGAAATTGCCAGTTTCACTGAGGCCATTATTGGAATGTCAAAAACTGCATTTTACCCTAATGCTACCTGAGGCACTTGACCCAGTGGATGTGAATAGATCAGTCAGGATTCAGTTTGAGTGTAAAACACTTTACCCTAGATGTGTACTTGTGCTGATTTCTCGTTACAGAAACACAGTCAGTACTGACAGTGGAGCTTGCAGGACAGTACAGTAACAGTCAGGATGGAGCTATTGTCTGCACATCAGTAGCACAGGGCATCTGAGATGCTCTGTGTTAGCTAAGACCTTCTGCTTTAGCAGAGCTGAAGTACTACATAGGCTCCACTGAGACTATTTCTCTAGATCTCTGTCAGATGTAATAGGAAGTTAAACATCTACAGCTCAATCCAACAGTACACACATAGATGTCTAGGGCATTTGAAATGTCTTAGTAAGACCACAAGGAACCTATAAAGGGGCTACTAGATATGGCACAGGACTTGTAGAAGACACAGACTTTTCCTTCTAGAGTTGCAGTTACAAACCTTAGAGGATCGCCCCAGGCACCTGAAATGGTACTAGTCAACTGCATAGGAAACTGAATTCCACTTACAAAGTTCACCCAGTAAATGTAGTGGTACTTACCTGTCTCTTTTCTTACTATAGCAACTCAAAAGTTAGAAAATTAACTAGGGTTGAATTTCTACTTCAGTTTAGGACTTTTTAAAAATTTGCAATGTCTTGGCCACTAGGATACAACATCCTCTTTAAGTCTTTCCTGACTGATCCATTCAGGTTTGTATGAATGCGCTTTAACAGTCTTTGACGCATGGATTGGAAAGCTGGTGTTTGACTTCTCAGGACACTGTCCTAACCTCCAGCCTCCAAGGTTGGTCTGACACCTCATCTCAGACTATGGTTGGCTTCCACAGCAGCTCCAGAGTAATACAAGTCTCCAGTACAGTTACCTCAGGCAAATGCTACAATAATTCATCTATTAGGTAGTGTAAGAGGAACCCAAAATACTATTGTTGCTGGTTTTGGAAGGAAAATTGTGTCTATGGATAGTAAATCATATGAATCCTGGTTTACACTGCTAAAGTTTCTTTCTGTACTAAACACATCTCTTAAGCACCACACGCACTCATAAAAGTACTACATCTTTTAAAGACATTTTCCCCCTTAACTTTCCTTGTGCAGACATTTGCTATGATTTTTGTGTGGAAAAACAAACACAAAGCAATGGGTCTTTAATAGGGCATGTGAATACTGTAAGAATAGCTGTTATTTGTTTCTTATATCTAGATTCTCATACCTTGCTATTGGAGAATAATTTTAAAATTAATTACCTTAACTTCTATTAAGTTAAGGTGTAATACATTAATAGGTATTATAAATTACGTATTTATACTAAGGAGTATTCATGAAAAAATACAGAAGATTTTTAAAAATTCATCATATTGGAGAGGATCATTATGCTGAATCCAAAGCAATTACCCAAACAGCTAATAATCCATTGCTTATTAGCACAACATGTTTTTTTTCAAGCATCTGGATGTGGGTGTTAAATCCCTAACAGCTGTTAGTGATTCCCTGCTGTATTTCTGTATTTTTATTATTGTAATCCACGTATCTCTTGAATATTCGAAGCATTGTAATACACAGAGTTACCAAGCAACTGCTCAAGACAGCTTTATTATATGCATGTTTCTTCAATGCTTCATGAGACTGCTCCATGAGGAGAATTGTCATGGCAGGAGAACAAAAGAGTAAGCTGGAGAAGGAGATCAGCTAAAGGAGACAGCAATTGTAGAGGACTACTTTGTGAAATTCACTCTAATAAAACTCAGAGACTCAAAGGTTGTAGAGACTGTTAGTTTTCTGCAGCTCTGGGCTTCACACTGTGTTGTGTGAGGTTGGCTGCAAGCTTTTTACCACAAAATAAAGGTTTTTCAAGGACTTTAGTCCTTCTGTCTTGGCCCTGAAACTCTACCCATGTAGAGCATGTTCTCAAACATACAACCATAAGTAAAAATCTAATGACATATCAAAATTGTAATGACAAATCACAGCATAAAACAGCTTAAAATGACATAGTTTGTAGGTGGTGGTAGTACTCATAAAATGAGGTGTGAGTTTCCATCATTTTACTTACAGCCTAGTTCACGCATCCTTTAGGTGCATCTCAGCACATCTTTAGATCTTTTCTCCAATAACAAGAGAAGTCAAAGCTTACATCTTTTATGAAAGCTGGATATTTCCTGTAATCACATGATTTCTTAAAGCTAGATTACCTAGATTCCAATGAACCGGCACACCATGGTGGGCTTGGAAAACAGCAATTTATCTAGGTGCTAACAATGGAACTTGTAACAAAAATACAATTTAATATGAGATATGAAGAGAGGATAGAAAATAATATTCCCTTCTGAGAATGATGATACCAAACAGGACTACGGCATAAAAAAGTAATACATGAGCCATAGAACCTTCTACATTGAAAAGACTTTGGTTTTAAGGCTAAGTACTTGTTAAGGCAACATGATTTTGCTCAGTCTAGAAAATATAAACTGTGTTTCTTTCCCTCTGTACTTCTCACTCCATGTGTGGTATAGTATTGTAGCACGAATTCTCTGCAATTTATTTTTTTTTTCTCAAAATAACACCCACCAGAGGATCTGCAGGAGTTAGCACACCTCCTGCAGAGCTTGTATTCAGGCAAAAATAATAAATCTTTCTGGATAAGAGCTAACATGGAAGAGAGCTATGTGTCCTTTCACTGTAACTTCCAGAACTCTGGCTTCCAGGAACACAGCTTACTGCTATGAAAACAGGTTTGTTATTCACAGACAGTTGTCTTGAGCTTTTCTAAGTGGTTATGCTGTTAGCCTTGGAAGCAATATAAATGTATTTACAGGCTACTATGCTTGCACTCATAATTAATAGTTCAATCAGAGTAAGCTCCAGTGTCTAATCTGCAAGCTGGATAAACCGTCTCTGGATAAATGAGAGTGTGTGATTTATAAATACTACAGTATGCTTTTACATAGTCAATCATATGGGATATAAACAACCTGGAAAAACTGTAACATCCATATTTCCCACTAAAAGGATGATCACCTTAAAGTCAGCAACAGTGAAAAGCTCTAGAGGTTACCATATATTTTGGAAACATAGCTGTATGGTATTAGCAGGCAGTAGTTTTCTGATAGTTTTCTCAAATGATATTTCAGGATCAAATTGATTTCAGATTATCTGGATTGTGAATTCACATCAAAAACCATGCCAAACCTTTCCTGAGCCACTCGGATCTGAGAACTACACTACTGGTTGCCATAAATTACCACAGGCAGAAGGAGGGCTGAAGAAAAGACGGGATGGCTTTCTCCATCCAGCCTAAAACCACTGTGGGAATCAGGGCAATAGCTGAGCATGAGACTGCATCATGTATACATGACATAAAGAACGTACCAGGCAGACACACACAGGGAGCTTTTAATTTCTAAATGGTTTATCACAAGGTGCAAAGCCTAGTTTTAATGTTGCAAAGACACAATGAAGATTTGCTTAAAAGGGGGATTTAATTGATATGTGGATAACTGATGACACAGTTTTAGACATTAGCATCCCGCTTTTTTATTGCCAAGCAGCTGCAAAGTTCTACTGCACTTGTGGGTCATAAAGCATTAACCCTTTAGGCATTATCTAAAATCCTTGTAATCCTTGTATATAAAAAGATCCACTGATTTTTGAAGATAGGCCAGCAAAAGTCAGCATTAGAGGGCACGAAGCATTATAATGATCATGCTGTTACAGAAATCTTCTCTGGAATTGCACTCACTGGCCTTCCCCCCAGCACCCTGTGGAATTATGCAGGATAATAAAGATGATCTGGACTTCATTTCTTAAGGTTACTCTGTTTCAGCTAGAGAATGAACACAGCACTGTAGATAGAATATGCTGCTTCTAAACTGTTTTCATGCAATATCTAGAGAAAGAAACCAGCTTTGTGTTTCCTTTTGCATAATACATTAGCACCCTGTCACCTATAAATACTCAGACTCAACCTCCTGTCAAATTCCATTTGTATTTCTATTTAATGTTTTCTTCCCTTCCTTTCAGCACGCTGTTTGATACTCTGCTTTTTTACTGGCTTCTTGGGAAGCTGTCTTCATGTGAAATTAATTCAGCAACTTCTTCTGAATTTTCCTGTTTTGAAATAAAGGTATCTTATTCACATTTAGGTTGATTTGACTTCTGGACTAATCTGAATAAGTGACAAAATAACTAAATACATTTGTGTGCTGGAGTAACTACTGCAGATAAGATTAATTCTCAACCTTAATCCAAAGCTTCTTTTTCACCATACTTTTAAAATATCTATTGCCATTGAGACTCATCCAAGTGAAATGAGACTATGCTTGATGCTGAAATTATAATTAAATGAATAATACAATATGATAAAGCATAGCATACTATAACATTGCTAGCATTGTCCTACCATAGTAGTCTTTTAAAATTCTATTTTAATTGTACTTGACATCATTCCCAGAAGGTATGAATGATCCTGGGAACAGAAGACTTCTGATTTGATAGATTTCCTACTTTTTGCATGGATGGAATGAATGTCGCAATAGAGAAGTGTCCAAAGAACTTCTACACTGAGCACTTTTAATTTGATTAATAGGATTTATTTAATGACTTTTTTTCTGTATATTTCTTGTACCTCTGGTCACTTTGAGCCCTGAACATAACACTGAGTGTGGATGGAATCTGAAGTGTTTGTTTCTCAGTCTCTGTCCTTTTTTATCACACAGGCTGCTACATCTATAGACCGTCACAGGTCTGGTGGATTGCTCTCATTACTGGGATACTGAATCAACAGCTACCTCCTCCTCTGTAGTGTCTTTATGTATCCGCACTGCAGAATGAGAGATGCAGAATGGAACAGTTGCTGAGCACTTCAACCCTTTTCCCACACAGCAGCACTGTTCATTTCCCTGACTTTTTCCCAAAATCTCCAACATCTCTCCGAGACAAATCCTAGGACAAGTCTGGGGGCAATGATACTTCCTAGGAGGCAATATCCATTAAATCTACACCAAGTTCCCTCTGCCCTACCCTTTTTCCCATCTGCAAGCATCTCACCTTTGTCCATGTTGGGCAATGAGCAAGCAGTCCCATACCTGCTGTTCCAGGCTGTGAACCAGGAGATAAACGCTGCAAAAATGTTGTCTCTTGGCCACAGGGCCATCACATGTGGACACACAGACTAGTGCTATGCTATATCATAGAATCATAGAATCATAGAATCATAGGGGTTGGAAGGGACCTCCAGAGATCATTGGGTCCACCCCCTGCCAAAACAGAGTCCCTAGCTCACATTGCACAGATAGGTGTCGAGACGGGTCTTGAATATCTCCAGAGAAGGAGACTCCACCACCTCCCTGGGCAGCCTATTCCAGTGCTCTGTCACCCTCACTGTGAAAAAGTTCTTCCACATGTTGGTGCGGAACTTCCTGTGCTCTAACTGGCAGCCATTGCCCCTTGTCCTGTCTCCACGGACCACTGAAAAGGGTCTGGCCATTTCCCCTTGTATCCCATACTGAAGATATTTATAAACATTAATAGGGTCCCCCCTTAGTCTTCTTTTCTCTAGACTGAACGGTCCCAGATCACTCAGCCTTTCCTCATAGGGGAGATGCTCCAGGCCCTTAATCATCTTCATAGCCCTCCTCTGGACTCTTTCCAGGAGATCCTCTTTATTCTTACTCTTCATTCTTACTCCTTCATCATCATCCCCTAAAAAAAAAAAAAATTACTATCGATTCCAACCAGTGAAACATTTCTTAGAACTGGCCTTTAGGATACAGCAAATTACCTCAGTGTAATATAATATAAATTGTTGTCATTCCTGAAATCTCAGTATTTCTTTTTGTTTGAAAAGTGTATATGTACATTACAACCCAGAAAAGCTACGGCTTAGCAAACAAAAGCATACTGTCGATGACAAACTTGACAAAATCCCAATTTTGTACAGGCTGTGATGATGCTTCATTTTTCAACCAGGTTTTATATGCCATCAGTGCAAATGCTGAGAGTAGACAGATTTTTGGGGGTTGCACAGGTTAATTTACCTTACGACATCGTATGATTGCTTTGGAACACGGCAATATATCTACTATACCCAGTGCTTAGGTCCTAGGCACTAGCAACATTATTTAAAGCAAGGAGCTGTCATAAGGATTCTGCATTCCCTCTTAGACCTATATAGGGCAGGAGGAGCAGTACAGCTCACTAACTTCAGATTTTTATTTAGGGAAGATAAAGAAATCACTTTCCTACTCTACATCTTTGCTGATGTTTACACATCAATCTTTCAGTTAAGATACAGATCAGAATAAATATTTCTTACAGTTTAAATGTAGTGAGATCTGAGATTAACCTGATTTCTGAAGGGAAAGGATTCAGTTACTGTTGTTTTATTATCAGTAACTTCAGACATCTGCCTCTGATCTCTCTCTGGGGCTGGGATTATTATAGTTATCTTCTGCTTTGATGGAGGAGGAAAAGAGGAGGAGCAAATGTCAACACAGTGATGTCTTTAAAAGGTCAAAATGAAACACGAAGTTAGAATCTCCGTGGGAGAGGAGAGCAGTGCACTGGAAAAGGTGTGACCATCCCTGAGGAAGCGCCCTGGTATTCCTACACCAGGAATCAGCAAGTTGTTCTTAATGTGTTTTTCAGCAAGGACACAGCTTCCGACATGGTGTCTTCAGAAACAATGCAAAGCCAGTCTGCGTCCTCTACATGGAGTTGGCATCACTGCCTGCTGCCAGTGGCTCTGCACTGTCCCTTAAGCATGGAGATGTGACAGGTCCAGCCTCCTAAAAATCTGCTAGGCAGTTTCCCAGTCATTGTCAGATCCCACTGACAACAGACCTCAGGGCTCTTTTTTCTTGTACAAACCAAATATCCAAGATTTATTTGGCTTTGCCTTATAAAATCTAATTTGACTGGAAAGCAAATTAACTTGTAAATGTGGACAACATTTGACTCATTTCTAGTATTTTTTCTAATCAATATCCCAAGGCATGGATTTTTGTTAATAGTGACTTCAAACTTTTAGAAGATGTGACTCATACCAAATACTATTTAATGCAGTATAGAAACTACTCTGCACTAGGACTAGATCTCTAAAGTATATGCAGCCTTTCTCTTTTAAAAGATCTGGTGCTTTTCCTCATCAATAAACTGTCGTTTCTACTCACATTATGATGGAATCTGGTTTATAGGAATCTCAAAGCGGTCTGAAGGATGCCGTTAAGTAGCTTGTAGATCTGTCCACAGCTAATCAACACCACCTCACCTATCCATCACCTAAAACTCATTACGATCACTTGTGAATGACATTGCAATACCAGCTGCAGGGTGATAAATCACACACACACACACAAAATTACACCCGAATAGATGTTAGTCATAAGAAAATGTAAACAAACAACAACAACAACAAAAAGGTGTTTTCCCTGATTCTCCGTTTTTCAGTCTGTTTTTGTTAGTTCTGAGCACCATCTGCTGGATAGTGCCAGTTTGTACTAATCCCCATCCCAGCGTGAGGAACAGTTCATTCGCACAAGCACTGTCCAGAATATGCCCGCGGAAGGACAAGATCTAATCCCAGCTATCACCCTCATCTTTACTTGGTGCTAGAAGATACAGATGTAAAAATAGGTTTTTAACCTTCCCCATTTGTTTTAGGCATATTACACTGCCTTGTAGTGCAGCAACCATACTCCAACCATTCGCTCCTTAGGAAACCCCAACCGAATTTCTCCAAAAAAGTCTGGTTTCACCTACCCACGCACCCACCTACCTCCCCATTAGAGGCTGTTCGACTTATGTGAGGAAAACACAATCTTGTCTTATCTTGTAATCTCCAAGACCTCGACTTTAGACGTCTTACCGACTATGAGCATATAAATTCTGACATTAAAAAAGTGTTACCACTGGTCTTTATTAGCTGCTTCTTAACTATTTTTACATTAATTTTATAAAGACTAGTTCTATGACAAGCATTTCACATAGATCACTGGGGAGAAATGGCAATATATTTTTATTGTCTGTCCTGAGTCACTAGCATACAATTATTCTCTGTGTACAGCAGAGTGCGGTTATGAAGAGACTGTACCAAATGTCTTTTTGAGAACAAAAATTGCCTTGACTGAGCTATACCTTGAAGAGAAAATAAAATACAGGATGAAGGCTGTCAGAATTACCTTCTTTTTAAAAAAAAAAATTGTCACAAAACCTCTGATTTCTTCCTGCAAATTGATGCAACATGGAGGTGTTGCTGAGGACAAAGCCAAGATTAAGTTGAGAAGGGAGCAAAACAGAGCCTGTCAAGAACCACGTTTAAGACTGTATATATCCATGTGCTCCAAAAATCAAGTCATTTACTCTATAAAAGACACATGTCAAACAGAAATTGCCTCGGGAAAATTTTTATTTTCATTTCCTTTTCCTTTGGTAGCATGGGTTATATAGACCAAAGACAGTTTACAATGCTTACACTAAATAAATTCCTTCTTCTTTGCATTTTATTGTGAAAATATCAAGAACATAGGACTCTAGATAATAGTATGCATCTACAAAAGGTAGAGCAAGAGCCATCATTATGAATGCCAAAATATTTTCATCTTAAAATGTCCTCTTAATTTCCTTAGAGACCTTGCTTTCTGGAATGAACTGTTTTTCTTCTTTTTCTCTTAGTCTCACTGTGACTGTTTTAGCATTCCAAATTATAATATTAAGGGTTTTATAAGCAAAGAAAGACATTGCTGGGGGATACAATAAAAAAGTGGGAAATTATTTTATGACACTATATTTATTGCAGCACTAGAGTTGTTAGTGATTTCCAAATGCAATTGCTACTGTGCTCCAATAGAAGTTGAGGCAAAATTCTAGCATTTATGGAAAGATGAAGGCACCGGTGCTCTCACTGGCTGAGAAGAAAATTCTTGTAATTTCTGTTAATGTTAAAACAGAGCATCATGGAATAATTTAGGTTGAAATGGATCTTTGGAATTCATGTGGTCCAACTACCCATTCAGAGCAGAGCCAGTCTCAAAGCTGAATCCAGTTTTGAAGGCTGCTCAGGGCTTTGCCAAGCCAGATTCTGTGTCTCTTTAAGGATAGAGATTCTACACCCTCTCTGGGCAACCTGTTCCAGTGTTTCATGACCCTCATTATAGAAATTGTTTCTGTCCTACTGCTTAATTGGAATTTTAACTGTCTGCAGTTTGTGACCATTGCCCCTAGTATTGGAGGCTGTGCACTTCCAAGGGGAATCTGAATCCATATTCTCTGTAAACTCCCACTAAACAGTTGGGGGGAAAAAAAGCAATTCCATCCTCTTTTGACTGCTTTTCTTCAAGCTAGATGAACCCATACTTCTACAACTGCCTTCATGTCACATAGTCCAACCCCCTGATTGTATTGACAGCCCTCTGCCACACTCATTTTAATTAATCGCTGTCTTACTTGAGCTGGGGAGCACAAAATTGGACATAGTACTTTAGATGCAGCCTTACAAGTGCTACACTGAATAGACATCAGTAATTACACCCCTCCTCCTGCTGGATGTGATACCACTAATACAGCGCAGTATGTTCTTGTGCTTCAGTGCAATACAGACAAATCAGTTGAATAGAAACCAAACACCGGTGGGCACTTTGTTGTTATAATATAATTGTAATGCTGTTGTGTGGGGCTGTAAGTGAATTTCCAGAGAAAAACTGTAGCTAACTGTAGTTATTATCTGATTACTAAGCATATAATGTAAGTCATGTTATTTATTCTTAAGATAATGCCTTAATGAAATTCTATAAGCGGGAGTATCCATCCGGTGAGCTGTACCACAAAATATGGGCAGACAGAAACACAGAATCACAGAATTGTAGGGGTTGGAAGGGACCTCAAGAGATCATCGGGTCCATCATCCCTGTCAAAGCAGGTTCCTTAGGACAGATTGCACAAGTAGGCGTCCAGATGGGTCTCGAATATCTCCAGAGAAGGAGACTCCACAACCCCCCTGGGCAGCCTGTCCCAGGGCTCTGTCACCCTCACTGGGAAAAAGTTCTTCCGCATGTTGGTGCGGAATTTACTGTGCTCCAACTTCACGTCATTGCCCCTTGTAGGGTCCCCACAGACCACTGAAAAGAGGCTGGCTATTTTCCCCTGTGTCCCACACTTCTGATATTGATAAACATTGATCAGATCCCCTCTCAGTCTTCTTTTCTGAAGGCTGAACAGCCCCAGTTCATTCAGCCTATCCTGGTAGGGGAGATGCTTCAGGCCTTTAATCATTTTTGTAGCCCTCTGCTGGACTCTCTCCAGGAGACCCCTGTCTTTTTTATACCAGGGATCCCAGAACTGGACACAATACTCCAGACGTGTAGCAAATGTAACTGCAGTAGCAGCATGCACCGCTTTGCACTTCTGGAGCTTTATCCAACATTAATGAAGCTTTGTAAAACTCCTACAGATCAGGTAATTATTACATCCATTATGCAGAGGGGAGGAAGTGAAGCATAAATAAGCAACAGAACTAATTTTAAAGTCTGCAGTGATAGCCTAAATGACCTCTTACTGAGTGGGAGTTTTAGGAAGGAATTAATTAGAGGAGAACTGGGTCAAGGTCAAGTGCTTTTGAAAATCTCACACTACCTTTTCCAACTCAAGGTCAATCAGAGAAGTCAAGAGAATGCCCTCCTTCTAATTCTTTAATTTATTTTGAGTACATACTGTACTCATAAACAGTAATTTCTCCTCCCCAGGTGCTAACTTGCCTATCAGGAGAAACACAAAGGAAAAAAAAAAGGGGAAAATTGGTTAGTTCCATGGGTGTAATAGTAAATAGATTCTTGAAACCATTTCAGTTGCTCAGATCTTCAGTGCTTTGTCTAGAGTACATTGTGTTTTGGATGGTCTTCACCCATTTCAAAAATAATATTTTCCACTCACCCCATTTTTAACAGTGAGATCTGTCAAGCTACACTTTTAACAACACATTTTCATAGCACAATTAAATAGCTTGCTTAATTTCAAATCCTGACATTTCTTTTAGAAGCTGTAGGGTTTTTTTTGTTTAAGAGTATGAAAATTTTTGTCAAAAGCAAAATAGAAGACCTCAGAAATGTTCCTGGGTGAACATGGACATTTTAATTGCTTTCCTGGAAAACATTTCAAAAATAATCGCGAAGACCTTAAAATTAAAAAGTATTTATTATGCCACAGAAAAAAAATAATGCTCTTGAGAATGTTGACTTCATAATGTGTCTGAAAAATTCAGATATAGCTATATAACAGATAAGTGCCACAAGATGGCACTGTTTTCTGGCTCCGGATTTATTCGGAGGGGTGTCCTGAAACTGTAAGAAAGAGATTATACATATGCATATATGCATTTAGGCATTATACATATGCATATGTGCATTTGGGCAAAGACAGGCTTATTTAAACAAACAAACAAACAAAACCAAAACAAAACAAAAAAGCTAAATCAATTACAAAAAAACCCCAAAGAAGCAACAAAAAAAACCCCAAAAAAACACCCAAACCACACCAAACTAATAAATGAGACAGAAACATAAAAAGTTAGCTAAAAAAGCAGATTCCAGAGAAATCAGGTAGAACTCATCCTTGAGAGTAGCCCTGCTGAGAAGGAACTGGAAGTTCTGATGGACGAGAAATTTATGAGCTAGCAGTGTGCTCTTGCAGCTCAGAAGGCCAATGGTATCCTGGGCTCTACCAGAAGAAGGGTGGCCAGCAGGGACAGGGAGGTGATTGTCCCTCTCTACTCTGCCCTCATGAGGCCCCATCTGCAGTACTGTGTCCAGATCTGGGGCCCCCAATACAAGAAAGATNAGGGGGAAGTTCTTTACAGAGAGAGTGGTGAGGTGCTGGAACAGGCTGCCCAGAGATGTGGTGGATGCCCCGTCCATCCCTGGAAGTGTTCAAGGCCAAGTTGGATGGGGCCCTGGGCAACCTTGTGTAGATCCAGGCCTGGAGGTTGGTGGCCCTGCCTGTGGCAGAGAGGTTGGTGCTCTATGATGCTTGAGGTCACTTCCAACCCAGACCATTCTATGATTCGTTCAGCACTGACGTGTCTGCCCCAGTGCTGTCAGGAGGTGGACAGGCTGGAAGTAAATACAGCTGGTCTGCTTCAGATGAAGCAAGAACACATCAGTACGATTACCTAGGATTCGAACGTTCATTGTAAGCCTTCAGGTTTAGTAAATAATACTTTACTCTTCTCACAGCTTTTCTCACAGATTTTCTATTCTTTGGAAGACAAAATTTAACTACAGTGATTTTTATTGTCAGAAAACTGGTGATTTACGTGAGAAAGGAGCTCTAGAGCATAGTCACCTGTGCAGTATGCATGTATTAACATTATTCACAGCCCTAAAAACAATTTTACCCAAGCTTACCAGAACAACAGCATGACACAAGGTACTGTGGTTTCATCCTGGGGAGCAGGAATTTGTTTCATGTTGGAAGAAAGGAGGATCAGAAGACCTTCTCAGGCACACCCAATACACTCAGTTTGGTGTTGCTGGTTGAAACTTAAGACAGTTGATGCTTATTCAAACCTGAAAAGTTGTGGCTCTTGTATTAGTGGGTTGCTGCACAAAGTTCAGGTGCCTTTCTTCTCCACATGAACGTCAAGATCAATTTTACCATGTCCTACACCTTCTCTGCATTCCTAAAGGAACAGGTTGTTCCTGAAGGAATACAGAAGGCATTCACTCCCAGTGACTTCAGTGGGAAAATGTAGGCCATTAAATCTTTGTGGGATGAGCAGTTTTAAATTTAGTGTACAAGTCCTGCTGGGGAGCATGTCACACAATTAATATACAGCCTGACTTTGTATCAGTACAGGTGAGGGAAGACTTTCTTACTTGTCACGAAATGTCTAACTGCAGTAGTTTTTTACTCATATCTTCAAAAGACAGGCACAGGACATTTGTCTCCAGTTCTGAGTTTCCAGTCATCACAAGTAGGGCTGTGCCTTCACATAAAGCCAAAGATAATAGGGAAGTCCCTGATGAATTTCAAGAAATCTCTGAAATTATTTTTTTTCTTTTTTTCCTGTTTCTGTATTTGGAACGTGCAAGAAAATAAAATGTTTAGGTGCAAAATAACATTGAATGTACAGCACTATTACCTCAACAATGACGTGTCAAACTTGTTAAGAACTGCAAGAAGCCCTTCTAAAAAGTATTACTTTGTTAATTTAAACCATTTCCCATCCTCTTCTTTATAGAATCATTTAGTTGGAAAAAACCTTTAAGATCACTAAGTCCAACCATTAACCTAGCACTGCCAAGTCTACCACTAAACCATGTCCCTAAGCACCATATCTACATGTCTTTTAAACACCTCCAAGGACGGTGACTTAACTATCTTCCCTGGTTTGGTGCTTGATAATGCTTTCAGCAATGAAATTTTTCCTAATATCTAATGTAAATGTCCTCTGGTGCAACTTGAGGCCACGTCCTCTTGTCCTATCACTTGTCACTCGGGAAAAGACTTGGCAGTTCTCAGTTAATAGTTGGACTTGATGTTAACAGCCTCTTCCAACTTAAATAATACTATGATTCTATGAATCCATGACACCCACATCACCACCCACCATTGTGAAGTTCACTGGGATAGTCAGTCTTAAAAAATCTATGACTCCATTGATCAAAGGTCCATTCAGCCCTACTAGGGGAAAAAAAAAGCTTTGCAGCCATTATTTTATCAGCCTTCACAGAAGAGGAAGACAGGGCGGGGGAGGGGGGGGAAGAGTAGGATGGGGGATTTGAGATATTTTAATCTATTCAAATCCACAAATTAATAACAAAGAGTTTCTCAGCTCGGATCTTTAACTGTTTAATGGGATGGGAGGAGAGACAGGAGCAGGGAAAGAAAACCACAGTGTTTGGAAGATTGGCTCCGGACCCTGAAATATGTGTTTGTGGTGAATTCCTACTCTGCAGACAGTTCAGTTTTGTCATGTCTCTAAGCAACAAGATCTATAATATGCACTTGCACTAACACAGAGAAAATTGCCCTCAAATGCGAATAAATTTTAAGCCAGATCCAAATCTTTACTTAGTGATTGCTTTATTATCACAGTAAGTAGAGGAATAAATATTGTCATGAGCTTAAGACCCTCATAAACATTATTTTTCAGTATTCATATGAGAATAATATCTAGGAATTATTTATATTCAGAGTTCTGACTAATGCTCAAAACTACTGTGGGGGCAAGGTCTTCACCTGTAATTCACCTCTCAATATTTTTAAGAAGTTGGTGATGGAAGAATGTAGAAACCTCTGGATTATGGAGTTTTCAGTTGTGTTATACTTTTATGTAAAATATGCAATTTTCCCAAAGCTCATGATCTGTATGACACTAAAGGTAATAAATAATTATATGTATATATAAAATATACTATATACTAGAAATAACTTGGTTTGAATTATACAAAAATAATTTTTTGTCTTTCCATTAGAAGCAGACTTCTAAATTTCCACATACAAACATGAGGTATGTTACCTGTATTCCAGTTGGTACAAAATGCAGCACAACATAGAATAAAATCTTCATGGCAATTCATGACATTCATCATAAAATGATGAACAAGCAACATGAAATAATATCTTTTAAGAGGAAATTATTGTTTGGGAGATTAGAAAGAAAAGAGTGTATTTAGGGACTTGAAAACTGGACCTTTTTTTCATTTTTATACTCTGCTCTAAGGCCACTGTGTTTCAAAATGACTGAATAAGTCTACTATAAATGAACAAATTTTACAGCACATAAGCAATATGCTAAAACACAAACAATAAAAAGAGGACAGTAAAGAGTCAAATGACACATTAAAAAGGTGTGAATTTGGCCATCATAATAAAGTTGATGGTATTGAAGAAAGAGTATTTGTCATGGGAGATTAATTTATTCATTAAACATGCTAAAGTCAATGTATAGCAACAACATGCTGACTTGGTAACATTCGAGGCCAATGTGTAATTGATACAAATTGATATATGATCTTACACAGAGAACAATACAAATTAGTTACCTTGAACAGGAACCTGGAGAAGATTCAGTGAGTTTACCTTGAGAAAGTCTCTTTTCTTGGCAGTCTTCTCTGAACTGGATAGCCTTGTTAAATTATTCTACAAAAACATTTTACTTCAGATGATTGCTTAGACTCATCAGATATTATCTCTCCTTTACCATTACTGAGTGGCACAATATAAGAATGGGATTCAAATCCAGATCTGGACATCCTCAGTTGAATGCGGTCATTGCAAAAATTGCCATCTGCTGCTGTTTAAGAAATAACATAGGATTTGCAGAAGTCTTTGTAGTGGTTGTCAGAGACAAGGTATGATGAACTGGGGCATTTCATACACCACTACCTACCCATACACAGGGGCAAAATCAAGCCTTCATGTTGTTGACTGCAACCAGATCTACAGACACAAGTACACAGACTCCTACAGGTAGAAACTTAAGCATAGGTTTCACCATCTGGATCTGAATTCCACTTTAGATATTTTTATAAGGACAGTAGTGAGCTGTTATAGTTGTCCACACATTGGCATCTAACACCGTTTGTTGCATGCTTGACAAGGAGCCTACTTGCCATTCCAAAATGGCCCTGATCACCTAAGTCGTATCTGACAAACCTCTTCAGAACTTTCACATAATATAATGGTTTGGGTTGGAAGGGACCTTAAAGATCATCTAGTTCCCACCCTCTGCCATGGGTAGGGACACCATCCACTAGACCAGGTTGCTCAAAGCCCCATCCAACCTGGTCTTGAACACTGCAAGGGAGGGGGCATCCACAGCTTCTCTGGGCAACCTGTGCCAGGGCCTCACCACCCTCAAAGGGAAGAATTTCTACTTTGTATCTCATCTAAATCTCTGCTTTTCCATTTTTAAAACCATTATTGCTTGTCCTATTACTACACTCCCTAATAAACAGTCCCTCTTCATCTTTCTTGTAGGCCCATTCAGGTACTGGCAGGCTACAATAAGGTCTCCCCACAGCCTCCTCTTCTCCACACTGAATAAGCCCAAGTCTCGTAGCCTGTCTTCATATGACAGGTGTTCCTGCCCTCTGACCAACTTTGTGGGCCTCTTAGAATCATAGAATCGTAGAATAACCTGAGTTGGAAGGGATCCATAAGGATGACTGACTCCAACTCCTGGCTCCACACAGGAAGAGCCAAGTCAGAGCATGGGACTGAGGGCATTGTACAGAC